>JACEEZ010007397.1:385000-397500 GCA_016584305.1 Chionoecetes opilio | reverse complement strand
AGTTAACCAATTGCGTTTGGCGTTCACAAAGTAGTAAGGTAGTAACTTATTAATTGGTACTGTTTCGAATAATGCCTTGTTCACTGTTCCGAAGTCTATGTATTAGCCTATGCTGAACAGGGGTCAGTCACACGGGACCTGCCAGCTGACCGGGAAGCCCCCCTATACAAATCATTAAACTGCAAGTCAGTTCAGTAGAAGAGCTATTTACCTCGTTGTCTGGTTGCAGAGTGTTTACCAAATTGGACATGAGTCATGCATATAACCAAATTCAACTGGACGAAAAATCTCAGAAGTATCGTGTGATTAATGCCCATCGGGGACTTAGAATGTTTTCTAGACTAGCATATGGTATTCATTCTGCTGTTGCCATTTTTCAGAAACTCATGCCTAGTCTCCTGGCTGGTCTTCCCTCCGTAACTGTATTCCTGGACGACGTTGTGGTAGGTGTACGAACAAGGGAGGAGCATGACTCTGTCTTAGCCAAGGTGCTTCGCAGGATGAGTGAAGTGGGACTTAACCTCAACCGGGGTAAATGCCAGCTGAGATTGCATCAAGTGACGTATCTGTGACATCGGATAAACAGGGACGGTGTGCAATCCACTGAGGAGAAGACTGCCGCCATGGTGAATGCACCTCAACCCACCGTCAGGAAGACCTTGAAGGCTTGGCTAGGTTTGCTTTATTATTATAGTAAATTTTTAAGTAATGTGGCAACTGTATTGGCTCCCATGTATATGTATACTGTTACGAGATGGTCAACAGTGGATGTGGAGACAGGAGCAGGAAGAAGCATTTCATAAAGCCAAACAGATGATCCTGGCAGCGCCATGCTGAGCTCATTTTGATGCCGAATTGGAGACAATTGTAGAGTGTGATGCCAGTCCCTATGGTGTTGGTTGTGTTCTTTCCCAGGTGAATAGAGATGGCATAGAGAGACTTATTGTTGTTTTTTCTAAGACTATGAACAGTTCATAGTCTTAGAAAAAGAAAAAAATAAGTCTCTATGCCATCTCTGATGATATTCAGAAGAGATATTCTCAGACTGATCGTGAAGGGTTGAATATTATTGTGGGTGTTAAGAAATGGCATTTCTTCCTTTACGGTCGCCCATTTGTCATATAGACTGATCACAATCCTTTGCTAGGTCTCTTTGGGGAGGACACACCTTTGCCAGTATTAGCTTCGCCTAGAGTACAAAGTTGGGCAGTGTTGTTATCTGCATATAAATATGTGTTGAAATATTCTCTAGGTACTCTACATACATACATGGGGGAGGCGGTGGCCGAGTGGTTAGCGTCTTGGAGTGGTGAGATCGATGTCCCGAGTTCAAATCCTGCTGGGGCAACTCTTTCAGCCATCTTTAACGCGGTCGAAAAGAGCCTGGGAGGTAAGCACAAGGTCCCGAGTTCAAGTCCTACCAAGGAGCAACTGTAAATCCATCGTCTATTGGCCGAAGAAACCCGCGTGCTACATTCCTGTTTTTTCGACTGCGACTACAAGTGCGGCGAAGGAAACACCAGGTGGCAGCATGAGCCTAAACTGAGGGTTGACCATCACAGAAAACAGACCTTCATCTATAGATCGCAGGTGTCACTATAAAAAATCCAGCCTGCGCCACCAACGGGCGAGGACCAGCCATCACTACCCTCCAGAATGTGCAGGCCCAACCACCTGAGCTCTCTAAGGAAAAACATCATAGCCTACAGGCGCAATAGGCTTCAACGTAAAAAAAAACCACACACAGACGGTGTGGTACAGTATAAAGTCACTAATCCTATTAGTGACTTTGGTACAGAAGACAAAGACAGCATTCAAAACACCCAACGAACGAATCGATTTATAGGTACCAGAATTTAGTTTCCTGAATCTTTTCTTGACAATGTCAGTGTCAATGTTCAGTGTCAATTTTAGTTAATGACAATTGTTGTTAATGATATGATATTTTTTGTTTTGAATAGTAATCATATGTAATTGATGTCACTAGAGTGAATAGCACAACGCTACAGAATGATTTTTTTTTTTACTTATGAATGCTGTAAGGAAGCACGACCAACCAGAGTTAGTCTGCAATCTCAAGTACTTCAAACCAATGACCATTAGGGAACAATACAAAGCATCTAACATATAAAACTTGCGCATGGCGCTTGTGCATATCTATAGATAGGGACAGAGATGTAGATGGATAGCGTTACAAATACAGACATATGATTTCTTTGAAAAAAGTATCAATAGACAGTACTAGGTTTACGAAATCGCAAATTTGTCGCCTTGAACGATTCGAATAAACTTCAAAGCAATCACAAAATACCACATTCCTGTGCAACACTTTCTCCGCTTCCGATTCACATTCCTTTGCGGTGAGCAGGACTTGGAAATATGAAGGAATAGGTGTATTTTCCTTCGATACTTGAGAGAGAGAGAGAGAGAGAGAGAGAGAGAGAGAGAGAGAGAGAGAGAGAGAGAGAGAGAGAGAGAGAGAGAGAGAGAGAGAGAGAGAGAGAGAGAGAGAGAGAGAGAGAGAGAGAGAGAGAGAGAGAGAGAGAGAGAGAGAGAGAGAGAGAGAGAGAGAGAGAGAGAGAGAGGAGAGAGAGAGAGAGAGAGAGAGAGAGAGAGAGAGAGAGAGAGAGAGAGAGAGAGAGAGAGAATGTAAAATAATGCAATAACCTCGAGGCAGTGACTAATAAATTTAGCGACATGGCATTCCCGCAGCACCTCGCCTCGACATCATTCGCCACGCCCTCCACGACTCCTGACACGAGGGTCGTAAACGGGGAGGGTTGGGGGAGGCCATGAATCTGGTGCGAGGGAAGAGACTACCCTTCTGATGGGGTAAGGAGATTGAGGAGGCGTGGGGGAACGTTTAGGGAAGGGTGAAGAGGCCGGAAAATAACCGACAGATGGGGATGTTTAAACAACCTTCTCTAAATATTCTTTTCAGTCTGTATTAGGCTCAATGGGTTTTTTCCGCATGTCTCGCGAAGAAGAGTAATGGAGGGCTCCCTAACATATCGCTAATATATTTTTAGAAAGACGTATAGTCGCGCTGTATCAGTAGTGACAGCCGACAGCCATCACAGCCTAACAGAGACAGGAAGGACATATCGTAACCCAGCGGAGCTAATAGGCAGGCAATGAAAATGTTCATGAGGAAACAAGTCAATCGCAGAGGTGCTGTTGCGAGCCTGGCAGCTGTGATGACCTCTCAGGAATGTTTACGATCTGCCTTTGCCTGCTGACGCCATCTGGTTGGATGCGTTAATAAAAAAAATATCAAATATAGCATAAAGTTCTGTTCTTTTGAATCGTCGTCTATTACGCCGTAGGGACTTTTATCAAAAGTCAAAATATTGCTAGGCTGACGAGGAACTCTCTCTCTCTCTCTCTCTCTCTCTCTCTCTCTCTCTCTCTCTCTCTCTCTCTCTCTCTCTCTCTCTCTCTCTCTCTCGCCCACGGAGACGTCTGTCACGACGCCAAAGGCGTTCATCGAGGATGTCGCGGAAGCCAGATAGATATGGATATTGATTGTAGTATATTTGAATGTAGTTATCAATTTATACCTTTAAGTTGTAAGAAGTAACTTTTGTTCTGTTTGTTCTTTTGTTAATTGTAGGTATGTTGTAGGGATGCTAGTGTATTACAGGGTGTCTCCGGTCGAGTGTCCCGCGGAGCAAGTCCATTGTAGTCCATGTATACCCGTGTCATGATAACGGTATCAATAGAAACAAGACACACCGCTCTACGCATTTAACTGTACAGGTTCATGAAGTGCATAGTGAGAATATAAGAATTTGTGAAAATCCTAATGTCTTATCCTACTTACACAGCATTCTGAATATTATAATCATCATTTTATTATCTCTTTTAATTTACAATTCGGTAAACATGAACTGCTACATAACTGCTGGTTTACTTGTCAATGTCAACTCACCGAGAATGTGCGGTAGAATCGTTCAGGCATAAAGAGGCGGTAGGGATGCTTGATGCTGGCCCCCACTCGAAACCCGAAGGCCGGAAACCCGTCGAACCCAGTGACGAAGTACTGCGTGGTGGGGTCGGAGAAGGGCACCGCAATGGCCTGTAGCAAGTCCCGTTCCTCCAGGATCTCTGTGTAGGATGGAGAAAGAAGTTACGCACGTCTTGTACAACACATCCTCGTTGTCTCCTGCTGCACGCCATCGTCCGCACGCAGATACAAGAACACACACACACACACACACACACACACACACACACACACACACACACACACACACACACACACACACACACACACACACACACAACACACACACACACACACACATACACACACGTACAGTCGTACACACACACACACACTGGCGTGAATAAGTGAACAAGAGCGTCAGACAGGCAAGCCATTATGTGGTCCGGCGTTCGATCACCAACCCTGCTCGCTCCCGGAGATTTTATACTGACAAATGCAGGTGGTTACTGTTCCCCTTGAGCAAGGGGATGGTGTGTGTCGTGTGCGAGGTCCCAGCATTACCCAACGAGCAATCACTACGAGCTCTAAGTTCTTTACAAGAGGATAAAACTGGCGATCGCGAGTCGAGCTCGCATGGACAAGACCGAGAGTGAACACACACACACACACACACACACACACACACACACACACACACACACACACACACACAGCCAGAAGCAATTATGTAATGGAATACGAAAACAAACATGCGTGCAGGAAAACCGTTGATAATAGTAATTACAACACTGATGATGAAAATACTATGATATTAACAATGGTAATAGTAATAGCATAATCAAGATTACACTAATAATCATAGTAATCGCAATAATGATAATTAAGGAAGTAATCGCAATAATGATAATTAAGGAAGTAATAAGGAAAAGAGCTGTTATTATAATAACAGCTCTTTTCCTCAAAAAAATAAAAGGTGTAGTACTGAACACTTATTTTACAAAGGCTTTCCCTAAGAGTAAGGAGCACCGCTGAGTAAGGAGCACCGCTGAGTAAGGAGCACCGCTGAGTAAGGAGCACCGCTGAGTAAGGAGCACCGCTGAGTAAGGAGCACCGCTGAGTAAGGAGCACCGCTGAGTAAGGAGCACCGCTGAGTAAGGAGCACCGCTGAGTAAGGAGCACCGCTGAGTAAGGAGCACCGCTGAGTAAGGAGCACCGCTGAGTAAGGAGCACCGCTGAGTAAGGAGCACCGCTGAGTAAGGAGCACCGCTGAGTAAGGAGCACCGCTGAGTAAGGAGCACCGCTGAGTAAGGAGCACCGCTGAGTAAGGAGCACCGCTGAGTAAGGAGCACCGCTGAGTAAGGAGCACCGCTGAGTAAGGAGCACCGCTGAGTAAGGAGCACCGCTGAGTAAGGAGCACCGCTGAGTAAGGAGCACCGCTGAGTAAGGAGCACCGCTGAGTAAGGAGCACCTCTGAGTAAGGAGCACCGCTGAGTAAAGAGCACCGCTGAGTAAGGAGCACCGCTGAGTAAGGAGCACCGCTGAGTAAGGAGCACCGCTGAGTAAGGAGCACCGCTGAGTAAGGAGCACCGCTGAGTAAGGAGCACCGCTGAGTAAGGAGCACCGCTGAGTAAGGAGCACCGCTGAGTAAGGAGCACCGCTGAGTAAGGAGCACCGCTGAGTAAGGAGCACCGCTGAGTAAGGAGCACCGCTGAGTAAGGAGCACCGCTGAGTAAGGAGCACCGCTGAGTAAGGAGCACCGCTGAGTAAGGAGCACCGCTGAGTAAGGAGCACCGCTGAGTAAGGAGCACCGCTGAGTAAGGAGCACCGCTGAGTAAGGAGCACCGCTGAGTAAAGAGCACCGCTGAGTAAGGAGCACCGCTGAGTAAGGAGCACCGCTGAGTAAGGAGCACCGCTGAGTAAGGAGCACCGCTGAGTAAGGAGCACCGCTGAGTAAGGAGCACCGCTGAGTAAGGAGCACCGCTGAGTAAGGAGCACCGCTGAGTAAGGAGCACCGCTGAGTAAGGAGCACCGCTGAGTAAGGAGCACCGCTGAGTAAGGAGCCCCGCTGAGTAAGGAGCACCGCTGAGTAAGGAGCACCGCTGAGTAAGGAGCACCGCTGAGTAAGGAGCACCGCTGAGTAAGGAGCACCGCTGAGTAAGGAGCACCGCTGAGTAAGGAGCACCGCTGCACAACTGTGTCATAGTATGAGGAACGTATACGACCAGGAAGGTCAAATCATGAAATGAATGCAAGAGAACCCTTTGAAGCTGATCACCAACGATAACGATAATAAAGGTTACAAATCCTTACCCCATAGTAACCTTATACAATTATGTCGTCTGTCTATACAATCGTACGTACCTTACCAACAGTGCACATCCCTATCCCACCCGTGCGACCCTCAAGCTACATGTGTATATTTAGCAGCCAACTTTACCACGGTCGTCTCTCCAGTCATTGATCCTTCATACTCTCACAAGGACACCTCGTTATATAAGTTATATATGTGACTCAACTACCAATAATTGAGTAGCTATATGCATAATGTTATATTACCTGCAATACTTTATCCTATGGAGACTGCACTGGCTTTACAGTCATCTAATGATAAAGGACGTTTGTTGCAGCTTCAAGAAATAAATCATTTCAAAAAAGTTGACAGGAACAGTAAAACGACTCCACCGGCCATGAGGAGTAGAAAGATGGAAAGATGGAAAGGTCAAAGACTATAGCTACGTTGTGAATAGATGTCCTTGTGAGAGTATGAAGGATCAATGACTGGAGAGACGACCGTGGTAAAGTTGGCTGCTAAATATACTCGTGTAGCTTGAGGGTCGCACGGGTGGGATAGGGATGTGCACTGTTGGTAAGGTATACGTACGATTGTATAGACAGACGACATAATTGTATAAGGTTCCTATGGGGTAAGGATTTGTAACCTTTATAGCTACGTTGTGAATAGACTTCTTTTCAGTGGAATAAAATGCCTTATCTTCAAATTCATAATGAAAACATCCACAAAAAAACTTAACTCACATAAATATAAAAATATGTGTGCCATCGCAAGAATCTCAAATAGTGGAGGAAAATAGAAAGAAGCACAGGAAAGGAAAATCTAGATACATCAACCGAACAACTTGAGTAACGTATGCCCTTCTCCACGTTTACCCAGCGGGAATTGGTTCTTTGCAGTAGTTGGGTTAATTAACTCATTCAGAGCCAAACGGTCCTGTTGGCGTGGAGATTCATTTAGGGTTGCCCTCACCATAATGGAAAGTAGTATACCTACTTTTCTGTTTGTGCCGTCGTTAGTGGTAATGATGGAAAAGAGAAAACTGCTGCTAGTGATATGACAAATGAGACTTCATTAGGGTATAGGATTATTGATAGGAGAGGCAAAAACGGAAATGCAGAAGGGGCGATGGGTAAGTCACATAATTACTTGTTTGACTATGAGAGAGTTAAGTTTTGAATGATGATGAACCAGTTGGCTATCGAAAGTACTATGCTTGACTGGAAACGGAGGAAGGCTTTGATCAAAATAGTTAGGTTGTAATGGTTACGTTTCATATAGTATATTATAATATTTATTGTGTGGCAACGCTCTGCTTCTGTTGACTCACTCCCACTAAACCCGCTCTCTTCGTCTCGTCGTTAGTCGGTGACTCCGTGTGTTTGCCCCTCAACGTGCACTACACAACCGCTCCCTCCTGCGCTACGACAAGCCGCTTCATATATTTCACTACCAAGTTTCTGGTCAATACAGCAGCTGACCAAGTCTTTTATCACAACGTTATTAGGTAGTCTGGTCACTCTGGTGGTTAGAATGACATTTTGATATTGCTCAATGATGACTAGGTACGAAGAAAGTAACGAAGATGACTTTTGATGATACAGATCTTTACGTGAAGGAATATTGGTGTAACCATTGGAATGGGGTAGAAATTTCAATCACACTTCTGACCTATAGTCTATTTTTTTTATTATGGTCAAAATGCACTAAGGAAGCCACGCCCCCTGCCTGCCCTTCTATTCTACGGGGCAGCTGATTGGTGCATTCCTCGTATCATCACTACCAATCACAATATCTTCACTACTTAACAGCGGCGTGACCACTGGACAGAGCAATCTTCACTACAGAGGGTGACAAAATAAAAACCCTCTGTAGTGAAGATTGCTCTGTCCAGTGGTCACGCGCTGTTAAGTAGTGAAGATATTGTGATTGGTTGTGATGATACGAGGATGCACCAATCAGCTGCCCGTAGAAAAAAGTAGAAGGCAGGGGGCGTGGCTTCCTTAGTGCATTTTGACCATAATAAAAAAAATTGACTATAAATAAGGAATTTGACTGACTAATAAAAATCTTAAATTTGCCAACGCTAAAGTAAAGCATGGGGGTCGATACAAAGTAAGGAAATATAGAGACTAAGTTGATAGATAACAGAGACGTTGTTTCAAGACGTGGTGGATTGAGGACTTGCTGGCGGGTATAGTTACCGTGAAGAAAAGAAACAGCTTCATATAGAGTTATAGACCATGGGCCAGAAACCGAAAAGGTCTCCTCCATCCCTACTTTACACCTGCCACCATTTTCACCATGTCTAAGCTTCAAGAATAACTTTGTTAGTCAAGCGATTTCTGATTGCTAGTACCCGTAAATATATATTTAAGATGGCGGCTGGCGGGCGGAGGGAAAACTAAATACAATGCCAGTATTCAACCAGCAAGATTAAAACAAAAGTTACTTATGTATTCCAATCGTTTTTCAGGTAACAAATTGATTGTAATTGATATTTTGGGGCTTCAAGGTCTTTTAATTGCGTCAAAAATTTAAACCGATGCCAAAGCAGGTTAAATCTATAGACATAGTTAAACACTTTTGGTACCACTACTATAATTATTCATTATCATAATCCTCAAGTTCATGAAAATGTTCATCGTCGTGGCTGGGAACTGGTGATTCAGCCTCTTCAGCTTCTATATCATCATCCCCAAGGTTGGGGGGTTATTGACAAGAATCTACACCAAGTCCCGTGGCGTCATTTCTGGATGCGTCCACTGGAAATCCAGTCCCTCTACTCCCGGAACCCAGCCATGTGGAATCGGGTCTGATAGGTGATGGTGTGGCTCTCCAGCGACCTCCTCCAGATTGCAGCCTTTTTTCTTCTTTGTTTACATCGCGAAAGACTGGCCAAGGACAAAATAAAAAAAAAGTAGCAAAATGCCCGCTTAGTTGCCAGTCCCTAGAAAGAAGACAGTAAGAGAATATAGAAGGGGGATTGGGCAATTTAGTTCAGGAAGTGTCTTGTCACTTCTCTCTTGGAAAAAATTACGTCGTGGGAAGGTGGAAAAATAGAAACAGGAAGAGAGTTCCAGAGTTGAAAATGAAAGGGATGCAAGAGTGAAGATACTGGTTTACTCATATATTAGAACAGAATGATGGACTGAATAGGGAAGAGAATGGGTATAAAGTCGTGGGCAGTGTGGCTGCAGGAAGGGGTAAGATATGTAGTTAGTAAGTTCAGAAATGCTGTGAGCATGAAAATAAGGGTAGAAGATAGCAAGAGAAGTAACAATGCGGCGGTGATTTAACGATTGAAGACAGTCAGTCAAAAGAGAAGATGTGATGGGACGAAAATCATTTGACTCTACAATGTTTAGAAGAGCTGTATGAGTGGATCCTTCCCAAGCATGAGAGGCATACTCCATACATGGGCGGATAAAGATCATGTACAGAGCAAGCGTCTAGGATGGAGAAAATATTTAACGCAGACGCCTAACTTCTTAGTGCCACCTAACTTCCTAGTACACATAACTTTTTAGAAGCTGTTTTAGCAATAGATGAGATGTGAGATTTCCAGTTCAGATTTTTAGTTAAGAATAGTCCAAGAATGTTCATTGTAGAAGGAGACAATTGCGTGTTATTGAAAAAGAGAGGATAGTTGTTTGGAAGGTTATGTCGAGTGGATAGGTAAAGAATTTTTTATTTTTTGAGGAATTGAAGCAAGTAAGGCTTGATTTACCCCAATCAGAAATAGAAAGATCAGAAGTTAGGCTCTCTGTGGCATCTCTCCGTGAATAACTTAGTTCCTGTCGAGTTGGACATGTAATAAACGACATTGAAAAATGCAGGTTAGAATCATATGCGTAGGAGTTGATAGGGCATTGAGTTAGACATAGAAGATCATTTATGAATTGAAAGAGTTGATGGGCCATGGACAGAACCATGAGGAACAATATTATTACCGTCTACAATAGAACAATTTGAACGCAAGAGAACGATTTGAAAGAAATATAAGTTGAAGGTGCAGAGAGACGGATATTAATCAAATAATGGTAATTTTGAAAATAAAGATTTATGCCAGACCCTATCAATAGCTTTTAATATGTCAAGGGCAACAGCATATATTACACCGAAAACCCTAAAGGAGGATGACCAGGATTCAGTTTCGAAAGCTAAAATATCACAAGTAGATCGCCCTATACGGAAACCGTACTGACGATCAGATAGAAGATTGTAAGCAGATAGATGCTTAAGAATCTTCTTATTAAGTATATATTCAAAAGCTTTAAAAAGGCCGGAATTCAAAGCTATAGCACGGTAATTCGAAGGATTAGAACAGTCACCCTTCTTAGGAACAGATTGAATGTGAGCAAACTTCCAGCAAGAAGGAAAGGTGGAAGTAGATAGACAAAGACGGAAAAGGTTGACCAGGCAGGGTGCAGGCACAGAAGCACAGTTTTTTTTTAGAATAATAAGAGTGATCCGTCAGAACTATAAGCCTTCCGAGGATCAAGGCCAGAAAAAAAGAAAAAAAAAGATCATTACGAAGGATCTTAATAACAGGCATAATATAGTCAGAGGGTGGAGGAGAAGGAGGAACAAACCCTTCATCAATCAGAGTGGTATTTTAAGCAAAAGTTTGAGCAGAAAATTCAGCTTTAGAAATAGATGAGACAGCTGTGGAGCCATCCAGGAAAAGCATAGTAAGGAAAAATGAAGAAGAAAAATGGTTAGAGCTAAATACCAAAGTCACGAGAGGAGTTTGATTCAGAAAAATGTTGACATTTACTATTGATGAAGGAGTTTTTCGTAAGTTGAAGAAATTATTTGGCATGATTACGGGCAGAATTATGAAGGGCGTGCATGAGTTTCAGGAGATGGATGGTTACCATCTGTGAGCCGCCTCTATATCGTCTACAGCATATATATATATAATATATATATATATATATATATATATATATATATAATATATATATATTATATATATATAAAATATATATATATATAATATATATATATATATATATATATATATATATATATATATCGTTAAAAGTGATAGCTAGTTCAGCGTTTATTATCTTCTTAAAGATATTTTCTCTTTGTCTTAAGAGTGTCTTATTCTCTTTTGTAATCACTTTTATGACTTCGCCGTAGCTTGTCATGTTTGCTGTATCGCGATTTCGGGTCTAAGAACCCTTCTTCAGCAGCATGTGGAAGATGTTTTCTCCTCAGGAGTTGAGGTGAGCATGATTAAGATGCTTTTTTTTGTTTGTGTCTATCGGGCCTCCAGCAGGGGAGGACCGCGGGCTAGCTTGAGCCCGTCAGAGAGATGCTTTGATGTCGCAGAGGTGGAGTGCGTTGATCGGTGGCAGCCTAGTGCGGCAGCGCGGCGGCGCTAGGCTGAGGGCAAAAAGACGGGAGGCGAGGGGCATGGCTACACTCGCCGTTCCCGGAAGAGAGGAGAGTGTCCGTGCTGCTAGCGTGCGGCACGAGGACTGGCTTGTCCATCCTGACGAGGAGTGCGGGGCACTCAGCAGGATACACTCTCTGTGTGGGGGGGGGGGGGGCGCAGCAGGCTGCTACGCGTCAGGGATGAGGGGGAAGAGTGGCCATGAGGGGGCTGCCCGGCCCGCTGCCATGGGGGTTGGCTTGTTATCCCAGCCAGGAGCTCCGGTAGGCGGTGACTGCTGGGCCGGTATTACCAAAACTTAATCATAGCTATGACAAATATTTATCATAACTCTTGGATATGATAAATTTTTATCATACGCCATTTATCATAAGTTTGGAATCTAGCACAATTGTTTATCATAGGCGTCTGCTAAATATAGCGTCATTGTTTCTTTAAAATGGTTATATAATCAGTAAATTCATCCTTTGACCACGTTTTATGGGTTGATACTTCTTCCCTTATGTTTATAACATGTTTAGGGCAGTGACACAGAGTAATTTAGTAATTCATTCCCGAAAAGAAAACATATAGATGTACCGTTGAGCAGTATCTGTGTAAACACGAAACAGAGTTGCCAGATGGCGATGTTTTCGATCTAAAAGCTGTTTGTACAAAGTTGGTGAGGAACAATATGCCCTCACACGGTCTACTCGGTATTTCCTAATCAGCTGTGCATCACTTAGCTCACTCAACACATCCCTATGTGGGCGAATATTCCTTCACTGAGGCTGTTATTGTGTCTCGGCCCTGTTGACAGAAGGAAAGTTTATCATAGTCGCGCTAGAACTCGGTGAACTCACTCTTAGCCC
>JACEEZ010007397.1:355000-372500 GCA_016584305.1 Chionoecetes opilio | reverse complement strand
TCCCCTCCTCTGACTGACTGTCTTCAATCTTTAAATCACCGCCGCAATGTTGCTTCTCTTGCTATCTTCTACCGTTATTTTCATGGTCGCTGCTCTTCTGAACTTGCTAATTGCTTGCCTCCCCCCCTTCCCGCGGCCTCGCTGCACAAGACTTTCTATTCATTCCCATCCCTATTCTGTCCATCTTCCTAATGCAAGAGTTAATCAGTATCTTTTCTCTTTCATCTTTTTCACTGGTAAACTCTAGAACTCTCTTCCTGTTTCTATTTTCCACCATCCTACGACTTAAATCATTTCAAGAGAAGAGTACAAGACACCTCCCCAACTAAATTGGCACACCCCTCTTTTTTTTATTCTCTTACTGTCTTCTTTATAGAGACTGGCAACTAAGCGGGCTTGTTACTATTTTTGTTGGCCCTGGCCAGTCCTTTGTGATGTAAAAAAAAAAAATATTATATATATATATATATATATATATTTATATATACCATATTTATATTTATATATATATATATATATATTATTTAATATTATATATATACTATATCTATATAATATATATCTATTATTATCTATATTATATTAATATAATTAATAGTATTTTTTTTTCTTTTTTTTTTAAACTTGTCTATAGCGCTTGTAGGCAGTGGTGACCCAGGGCTCGGATGTAGTCTTGAGGTTAAATTGAGGGCTGTGTGGTTGGCCCTCGCCGTGGTGGCGCAGGCAGGATTCTTATAGTGACGCCTGTGATAGAGGCTCATGCCGCCCCCTGTGTCCTCCGATGCACTCAAAGTCGAAGGTAGAGGATGGGCAGGGGCATGTGGGTGTTCTTGGGCCACTTGCGCGTGCAGAAAAGATTTGGTTTTTTGGGATCAATCGGGTCACGAGAACGATCGGATATAACACTCTACTATATATATATATTATATATATATATATATATTATATATATATTATATATATATATATATATATAAATATATATTTTTTGATTGTATTATCAATATAATTATAGAGAGTGAGTGACATGATGAGTATAGGTAATACTTATGTGATGAGTATCTTTCCAGAGTTATTATATAGCCTATGATTAGAGAGTCATGAGAGAGGAGCAGAAGAGAGAAGAGAGATGAGGAGAGAGAGAGAGTAGAGAGAGAGATGAGAGAGAGAGAGAGATACATATAGATATGATATATATACATATGATAACTAATATACTATACTATATATATAATATATATCTAATATATAATATATAATATATATATATATATATAATATATATATATATATAATATATATTATAATATATATATTCTATATATCTAAATAATATTAATAGTTAATATTAAATTTATATGTACAATAGTATATCTATAATTATATATATCTATTATCATATAGTATATATATATATATATATATATAATTATATATATAATATATTAATATATATTATAATATATTATATATATATATATATAATATTATATATATAAATATATATATATATATCTAACTCCTGCTGAAAAAAATTTACTTCCACTCGGATTACCTTTTGCCTTACCAAAATTTAATATTAACTATGTTAATCATTACTTTACATTTGAGAAACTTATTAATACACTTAAATATAAAGCTAAAAAAACACTTATTACGGAGTGGGATAACTTAGTCCAAGGCATCTCTACTATTGCACATTCATCATATCGCGAATTTAATTATTCAAACATTCGTTCCCAAAACTCCCACAAATTCCGTTTGTTGCCTTAATTGACCTTAAATCTGATGATAGTATCTTAATCACTAGACCCGATAAAGGACGCGGAACAGTAATTTTAGATAAAACTGAGTATATTAACAAAGCTGAATCCATCCTTGGTGATAAAAATAAATTTAAAGTCCTCGCTGACAATACATTTTCTTTCATCACTAAAATGGAGGACAGACTTATCCGTCACCTTAGAGCATTACTCAAATTAAAAGTTATTACTAAAGATGTTTTCCATTATATATTTCCTAGTGGCTCCTCTCCTGGCGTCCTTTATGGATTGCCAAAAACTCATAAAATAGGTAACCCCTTACGTCCTATTCTTAGTACTATAGGCACCTTTAACTATAACCTAGCTAAATACTTTGTCACGATAATTGACCCGCTAACTAGTAATGAATACACAATTAAGAACTCTTTTGATTTTGCACATGAATTTAAAACAATTAACATAAACAATGCGGTAATGGCTAGTTTTGACATCCAATCACTATTCACAAATATTCCATTAGATGAGACTATTGAAATCATCACTAATAATTTATTTCATAATGCTAACATTTTTCTTAACTACACAAAAAAACAATTCTCTGATTTATTAACTTTAGATATAAAAGACTCTCCATTCATATTTTACAAAATACTTTATGTCCAAACTGATGGTGTTTCCATGGGGTCATGTCTAGGTCCTTCATTTGCTAATGCCTTTTCATGTCACCATGAACAAATGTGGTTGTCTGACTGTCCTAAGCTTTTTAAACCTTTTTATTATAAAAGATATGTAGACGACACATTTTTACTCTTTAAAAATACCGAACATATTCCCTTATTTCTGAACTACCTTAACTCTAAGCACCCAAACATTAAGTTCACATATGCTGTTGAAAACCAAACATCACTACCATTTTTGGATATCCTAGTTACCCGTAAAAATAATTATCTTACCACCTCAGTCTATAGAAAACCTATTTTCACTGGCTTAGGAACTCAATATATTTCATTCATCCCTAACCTTTTTAAAATCAATACTATTAAGACCTTACTACACAGATGCTATAGTTTCTCTTCCAATTGGTTTGCCTTCGATAATAAAATCAAATTCCTTACTAATTTTTTCCAAAATAATGGCTACCCCCACAAATTGATTGAAACAACTATCTCCAAATTCCTAAATGAAAAGTTCAACCCCAAGTCGAACCAACCCGAACCTACATTAGACACACATTATATTAAACTTCCATTTTACGGCCATCTCAGTTATACCATTCGCAAAAAACTCAATGATCTACTTAAGTTACACCTTCCTAACTCAAATTATTTTTTTTTTACTAATCCATTTACCTTAAGAACACATTTCAAATATAAGGACTCTATACCTAAAGCTTTTATCTCTAACATAATTTACGAATTCAAATGTTCTAGTTGTAACGCTAGATACATCGGCGAGACAACAAGGAATTTAACCCTTAGGCTTTCTGAGCATAAAGGTGTTTCTGCACGTACTGGTCGACCCATCTTTTCACCTTCGCAATCTGCAATCCACTCACACTCACATGATTTAGATCACCCTTTTTCTATGAATGACTTTAGTATCCTATTCAAGGCACACTACCCTAGTGACACTAAATTATTAGAATCCATACACATCAAGCACTTGTCCCCTGATCTTAATAACCAAGTCACTTCATACCAATTACATATACTCAAATGATTATCACACAGTTTCGATTGTCCGACTCTCCTTTCGATCGCCACACACGAGCCGAAATGCTACTTGTAAACTATTGTTCATTCAGTACTCTGCCAACCCAGACAACATACACACCAAGGTCTGTTAAGTATAAATTGTAATTTAATTTTTAGATAATATAGGATTATTTTATTGTTTTAAAATATTCTTTTAGATGTTCGCTTTTTAGCAGTATAGTATATTAATTTTTTAAACAATTTTAGCCTGATGATGCCAAGTGTCTTTTGGCGAAACGTTGCGCATAAACAACCCCAAGAATGACGAGTGTCTTTGTCACCCTGAAATGTCAACATCTCTCTTTTCTCTTCTCTCTTCTCTCTCTACTCTCATCTATCTCACTCTCTCTTCTATCTATCTCATCTCTCTCTACTCTCTCTCTCTCTCCTATCTCTTCATTCTCTCTCTCTATCTCTCTCTCTCTCTCTCTCTCTCTCTCTCTCTCTCTCTCTCTCTCTCCTCTCTCTCTCTCTCTCTCTCTCTCTCTCTCTCTCCTCTCTCTCTCTCTCTCTCTCTCTCTCTCTCTCTCTCTCTCTCTCTCTCTCTCTCTCTCTCTCTCCCCTCCTCTCTCTCTCTCTCTCTTTTCTCTCTCTCTCTCTCTCTCTCTCTCTCTCTCTCTCTCTCTCTCTCTCTCTCTCTCTCTCTCTCTCTCTCTCTTCTCATCTCTCTTTACTATCTTATATATATTATTCATGAGAGGATGACGAGCGGAAGAGAGACGAGACGTAGAGACGAGAGAGAGAGATGCGTAGAGAGGAGAGCTCTGAGAATCTTAGCTTCTCATCTACTACTATACTCATCTAGCTGATCTCTCTCTACTATATATATATATATATATATAGTATATATAGATATATAGAAGAAGAGAGAGAAGAGAGAGAGAGAGAGAGAGAGAGAAGAGAGATAGAGAGAAGAGAGAGAGAGAGAGAAGAAGAGAGAGAAGAAGATGAGAGATGAGAAGAGATGAGAGAGATTGAGATAGATAGAGATGAGGATATATAGATATATATAGATTATATAGATATATATAGATATATAGATAGATATAGATAGATAGATAGATATAGATATGATATATATATATATAGATTAGATATAGATAGATAGATAGTGATATATGATAGATAATGATATAGATCTATATAGGATACATATAGATATATTAGAGATAAATAGATAGATAGAATATATATAGAGATAAATATACGATGACAAGTATATATATTTATTATTATATAATATATTACAATATATAAATAATATATATATCTAATATAAATATATATTATTATTTATATTAATAATTTAAACTAATAGTTATATATATATATTATTGATATATTATATATATATTATATAGATATATAGAAATGATACAATAAAAAACTTTCAGCACCGTAGGGTGTGACAGTGCATGTACGAGTATTGTGTTGAGATGACCATTAAAGTATCCGCCTACAAAGACAATGCCTTGTTCGCCAGACCGGATCACAAGGTTTTTTTTTTTTGAATGGCCTTTCTGAGACCCAATGACTATAACCGTAATTTCTAAATAAAAAGTGTATTTGTAAAAAATACTAGCATCGTCACGTCCATTTTTTAATTGTTCCTAATTTGATATATAAAATATAATAGAAATAGCAACAAATAAAAAATATATGACGTATGGATGCGTAGAGTATAGTTTTAAAAGTCCCTGTAAATATTTCAACTAATAATATGACAATGCCTTGTTGAGCCACCGGTACAATGTCAATTTGGTGGAACTGTGTCCATTTTTGGACCCTTGCCTGCTATCCGTCTTTTCCATTGTTCCACCTTGTCGTTTCTGCCATACTTTTGGTGTGTAAGCTGCCTAAATAAGATGAAATAAAAATATAATATAGTCATCACAAAAGATGTAATGAAAATAATGAAAAAAGTAAACAAAAACACAATGATCAATCCTATAAATAAACGTAAAGCATAAGGTCAATGCATTTGGCTGGAACCGTTTAGTCTTGCCACTTGGTGTCTTCTCACTCCTCCTGGAAAGATTTAAGTCGTAGTGAAGTGTGAAAAAACAAAAATTCTAGAGTACAGTGCAAGGACATGAAAAAGGAAAAAGCCTGATTTAATCCCTATAAAGAAGACTGAAAGAATAAGGGAAAAGGGTAGAAGTTTAGTCGGAGTGCGATCTCGGATAGGTAGGAGGGGGAAAATAGAAACAGAGAGAGTTCAGAGTTTACCGGTGAAAGGGATGAAAGAGAAAAGATACTGATTAACTCTTGCATTAGGAAGATGAACAGAATAGGGATGAGAATGAGTAGAAAGTCTTGTGCAGCGAGGCCGGGGGAGGAGGGGAGGCATACAGTTAGCAAGATCAGAGAGCATAACAATAACGGTAGGAGAGAGCAAGAGAAGCAGCATTGCAGCGGTGATTTAAATATTAAAGACAGTCAATCAGAGGTGGGGAGTTGATGAGACGAAAAGTTGCATGCTCTTGATATTTACGAAACAAAGGGCGTAACGAGTTGTCTCTATCTTATGTAAATGTTTCGAAAAGCACCCAGTGGTCTGCGGAACGTCCTTTCTCCCTTCTACCTTATATACCTTCTACCTTCGTGGTACCATGCTCTCCTTAGCTAATCAAAGGTGTGGCGAGCGCATAACAACGTAACCTGAAATGAAGACGCTAACCAGACAAGGTGTCACGTTACAGCCTCAACACACCCACACGACTCTGCAATCCTTATCAATCTCTTGAGGATGACTCGAAGGTTGACAGACAACGCGACATATGATTCAAGAAAGCACGAGATTTTAGTATACGTAGCAGCGTCTTTCAGGAAAGCGACAAACAATTTGCAACTCATTGCTCCCTCATCTGTTGGGGTATCTAATGGAAGAGTGGTGAAGAAAGAGAGGTGCTTTGTCACCATTACTGATAATATAAGCGAAAGTGTGTGTGTGTGGTGTGTGTGTGTGTGTGTGTGTGTGTCTGTCCGAGACCACCGAGAGACAAGACCTGGTGGATCGCCCGTGACGTCACACCATAAGGATACAACCCGCTCCGCTCCCCGTACAAGTTCACCTACCTAATATAATGTTTATCAGTATAAAAGATATACTGTTATCTTCGAAAATGTTTGTTCTATAATATTATCAAATAAAAAACCGTAAAACACACAAAGAAAATGCCATTATGAGACTTTCAAGAAATATGCATTAACTTAAACTCTTCACCATTTAATATTTTGCTCGCAAACATTTTACATGGAGAATCTCAATAGAAGCGGAGTTTAATTAGCTTTCCATTGATATATTTCGTTTAGTGATAAATGAATTAGCGGCATGCATAAATTAGCGTTAACTAAATATAAAAAATCATGAAATCGGGTAATTTCCTACCTAATATATGTTTATCAGTATAAAATATATACTGTTATTTTCGGAAATGTTTGTTCTATAATATTATCAAATAAAAAAACCGTAAAACACACTAAAGAAATGCCATTATAAGACTTTCAAGAAATATGCATTAACTTAAACTCTTCGCCATTTAATATTTTGTGAAAAACTTTTTACATGGAAAATATCAATAGAAGCGGAATTCAATTAGCTTTCCATTGATATATTTCCTTTTCTGATAAATGAATTAGAACTATGCATAAATTAGCGTTAACTAAATAAATAACATCATGAAATCGGGTAATTTACCCGATTTCATGATGTTATTTATTTAGTTAACGCTAATTTATGCATAGTTCTAATTCATTTATCAGAAAAGGAAATATATCAATGGAAAGCTAATTAAATTTCGCTTCTATTGATATTCTCCATGTAAAAATTTTTTCACAAAATATTAAATGGCGAAGAGTTTAAGTTAATGCATATTTCTTGAAAGTCTCATAATGGCATTTCTTTAGTGTGTTTTACGGTTTTTTATTTGGTAATATTATAGAACAAACATTTCTGAAGATAACAGTATATACTTTATACTGATAAACATATATTAGGTAGGAAATTACCTGATTTCATGATTTTTTATATATAGTTAACGCTAATTTATGCATGCCGTTAATTCATTTATCAATAAACAAAATATATCAATGGAAAGCTAATTAAACTCCGCTTCTATTGATATTCTCCATGTAAAATGTTTGCGAGCAAAATATTAAATGGCGAAGAGTTTAAGTTATTGAATATTTCTTGAAAGTCTCATAATGGCATTTTCTTTGTGTGTTTTACGGTTTTTTATTTGATAATATTATAGAACAAACATTTCCGAAGATAACAGTATATCTTTTATACTGATAAACATTATATTAGGTAGGTAAACTTGTACGGAGAGCGGAGCGGGTTGTATCCTTATGGTGTGACGTCACGGGCGATCCACCAGGCCTTATCATCTCGGTGGCCACGGTCTGTCTGTCCGCGATAGGTGCCGCCCCCTGTGGCGGAATCCCATCATATGTCACAGTTTTGGAATCAGGCTGACCAGGGGAAGGTTTTAAGCCCACTTATAGGATGATCCGATCACTTTTTTTCTTTTTTTTAGCAGCCTATTAGCGAGAACTGTGAAGAAAAAAAAGTGGGTTGCGAGAATTCCAATGATCTGAAACTCGAGAAATGCCAGTGGTCGCTGGCAGTTTTAACTCAAAGATTGGTCTACTTATGTTTTGGCTCCGCGACTAATATTTTCATAAATCAATTTTGCGATAAATATTGATGCACCGCATCTGAATACCAAAAAATATAGTTCTTCTGTTGTTCTACTAATTATATGGATGACATGCATTACGATGGAACGTTCTATAATAGCAATTTAATGCAAATTACTCGCCTCGAGTATCAAAGCTTAATATATTTTTTACATGTATATTGTGGCATGTTAAATTTGGGCGATGTTCACACTGTTTTCTAAGACAGTACTGCTGCGTCTGGCAAACGCTTGTCAAAATACAATAAGCAATGCTTTGGAAAAACGAAAAAAGAATGCCGAAATCGGCTTGTTGCTGCGACAATGTAGGTTATAATTGTGGAGGTGACTGACGCGGCGGGGAGTGGTGGGGGGAGAGATTGTGGCGGGGAGATTGAATCAAAACATTACGACTTCACGCGTCGACTCATTGCACTTCCGGGCTTTCTATCTGATTGATACACAATAATAACAGGAAAATATGATGCCTAGGTATAGATAACTTCTAAACATACGTTATTGACTATAAATATCATAGAGTACATTTACCTCGCCTCCTCAACTATAACCTACTTGGTTATTTGGTTAAATACATGTTTTACAGAATCAGGCTTCTATACAATATACATATAGAAGAAAATCGTTCTTAATATTATACTTTTGTGTTTTAAGTGCAGTGAAATAAGCCCATATTTTGTTTTCCCCGTAGACCAACTTATTATAAAAAAAAGGATTTTAAAAACTGCCAGCGACCCCTGGCATTTCGTGTTCCCGATCTCTCTAATTGGAGAGAACTGAAACTCGAGAAATGCCAGTGGTCGCTGGCAGTTTTAACTCAAAGGTTGGTCTACTGTGTTTTCCCTCCGCGACTAATATTTTTCATAAATCAATTTCGCGATAAATTTTGGATGCACCGCATCTGAATACTAAAAAAGAACGTTCTTCTGTTGTTCTAGTAAGTGTATGCATGACATGCATTTCGATTGAACGTTTCTAAGATAGCAATTTAATGCAAATTACTCGCCTCGAGTATCAAAGCTTAATATATTTTTTACATGTATAAATTTTGGCATGTAAAAATTTGGGCGATGTTCACCTGTTTTCTAAGACAGTACTGCTGCGTCTGGCAAACGCTTGTCAAAATACAATAAGCAATGCTTTGGAAAAACGAAGAATAAAGAATGCCGAAATCGGCTTGTTGCTGCGACAATGTAGGTTATAATTGTGGAGGTGACATGACGCGGCGGGGAGTGGTGGGGGGAGAGATTGTGGCGGGGAGATTGAATCAAAACATTACGACTTCACGCGTCGACTCATTGCACTTCCAGGCTTTCTATCTGATTGATACACAATAATAACAGGAAAATATGACTGCCTAGGTATAGATAACTTCTAAACATACGTTATTGACTATATAATATCATAGAGTAACATTTACCTCGCCTCCTCAACTATAACCTACTTGGTTATTTGGTTAAATACATGTTTTACAGAATCAGGCTTCTATACAATATACATATAGAAGAAAATCGTTCTTAATATTATACTTTTGTGTTTTGAAAGTGCAGTGAAATAAGCCCATATTTTGTTTTCCAGTAGACCAACTTATTATCAAAAAAGTGAGTTAAGAACATAAGAACATAAGAAAATAAGGAAGCTACAAGAGGCCGCGAGGCCTACACGTGGTAGTTCCTGTCACCTAACACTACCTACATCCACCTTTCATCCCCATCCATGAACCTATCCAGCTCCCCTTTAAAGCTCCCTAATGACTTCGCACTAACTACCTGTCTACTGAGACCATTCCACTCATTCACCACCCTATTTGTGAACCAGTTTTTCCCTATTTCCTTTCTAAATCTACGCTTTTCCAGCTTGAATCCGTTACTTCTTGTTCTACCCTGGTTAAAAGCCGTAAGAACTTTTCCTACCTCTCCTTTATTAAATCCCTTTATCCACTTAAAAACTTCTATCAGATCGCCCCTTACTCTGCGTCTCTCGAGTGAGTGTAATTTTAATAACTTCAATCTCCTCTCATAACTAAAGTTACGCATCCCTTGTATCATTTTGGTCATCCTTCTCTGCACTTTTTCTAACAACACTATATCCATCCTGTAAAAACTGACCTGCATAGTCTAGGTGAGGCCTGACTAGAGCCAGATAAAGCTTTAGAATAACTTCCGCACTTCTACTTTTAACACTTCTGGTAATGAATCCTAATACTCTATTAGCTCTATTTCTGGCCTCAATACATTGTTTCCTAGGTCGGAGGTCTGGGCTCACCCTCACTCCAAGATCTTTTTCACCTTCTGATCTTTTCAGCGATACATTGCTTATGGTGTATCTATTACCAGGGTTTTTTCTACCAACATTCATAACGCTACATTTATCAATATTAAATTCCATCTGCCATCTGACTGCCCACTCGTTAAGTTTATCTAAGTCTCCCTGCAATATGTTTACGTCAGACTGTGATCCAATAATCCTACCTAACTTAGTATCATCAGCAAACTTGCTGATATCACTGCTAATCCCACTATCCAAGTCGTTGATGTAAATCAAAAATAGTAATGGGCCCAAAACAGACCCTTGTGGAACTCCACTTGTCACCAGTCCCCATTCAGATTTGGAACCATTAATTGTAACCCTTTGTTGCCTATTACTTAGCCAAGCTCTGATCCAATGAAGAACCTTCCCATCTATACCATGAGCCCTAACCTTATTTAAGAGTCGCTCGTGTGGTACTTTGTCAAATGCCTTACTAAAGTCCAAATATATTATATCATAATCCTTATCATTATCTGCCGTCTCATAAACTTTCCTATAAAACTCAATAAATTGGTGAGAATGACTACCTTGGTGAATCCATGTTTGTGAATCATTGATCAAACTATGTTTTATCTAAGTGCTCTCTAATGTTTTTTGCAATAATAGATTCCAATAATTTACCCACCACTGATGTTAGACTTACGGGTCGATAATTTGACTTTAGTCCTCTGTCTCCCTTCTTAAATATGGGAACAACTGCCAGCGAGTTTGAGTTATGAGTTAAAACTGCCAGCGACCCCTGGCATTTCGTGTTCCCGATCTCTCTAATTGGAGAGAACTGAAACTCGAGAAATGCCAGTGGTCGCTGGCAGTTTTAACTCAAAGGTTGGTCTACTGTGTTTTCCCTCCGCGACTAATATTTTTCATAAATCAATTTCGCGATAAATATTGATGCACCGCATCTGAATACTAAAAAAGAACGTTCTTCTGTTGTTCTAGTAAGTGTATGCATGACATGCATTACGATTGAACGTTCTAAGATAGCAATTTAATGCAAATTACTCGCCTCGAGTATCAAAGCTTAATATATTTTTTACATGTATATTGTGGCATGTAAAATTTGGGCGATGTTCACACTGTTTTCTAAGACAGTACTGCTGCGTCTGGCAAACGCTTGTCAAAATACAATAAGCAATGCCTTGGAAAAACGAAGAATAAAGAATGTCGAAATCGGCTTGTTGCTGCGACAATGTAGGTTATATTGTGGAGGCGACACGCCGCGCGGGGAGTGGTGGCGGGGAGATTGTGGCGGGGAGATTGAATCAAAACATTGCTACTTCACGCGTCGACTCATTGCACTTCCAGGCTTTCTATCTGATTGATACACAATAATAACAGGAACATATGACTGCCTAGGTATAGATAACTTCTAAACATACGTTATTGACTGTATAATATCATAGAGTAACATTTACCTCGCCTCCTCAACTATAACCTACTTGGTTATTTGGTTAAATACATGTTTTACAGAATCAGGCTTCTATACAATATACATATAGAAGAAAATCGTTCTTAAAATTATACTTTTGTGTTTTAAGTGCAGTGGAATAAGCCCATATTTTTCTTTCAAGTTGACCAACTTTTCACCAAATTGTGAGTTAAAACTGCCAGCGACCACTGGCATTTCGGAGTTGCAGTTCTCTCTAATTGAGGAAACCTTGATGTAGGGTTATGGGTAATAGGTAAGTGAATGGGTGGGGTGATGGGTAATGGGTGTGGGGTGATGGGTGAGTGAATGGGTGATGGGTGAGGGAATAGGTAGGGGGTGATGGGTAATGGGTGAGTGAATGGGTGTGTGGTGATGGGTAATGGGTGAGTGAATGGGTGCAGGGAATACATACATTTCAGGAAAGTTAGAAGGGGCTATCTGGAGAGTCTGTGTTTGGTGGGCTGAGGTGGTGGGTAATGGGTCTATCTGGAGAGTCTGTGTTTGGGGGGCCGAAGGCCCACCAATAGCCCTCCGCAGGAGCTAGCTAAAAAGTCCGCCCGGAGGGCGGCTTTGCTTTCAGGAAAGTTAGAAGGGGCTATGATGTGAATGGGTTGGCGTTAATACATACATTTCTACATCCATGATTTCAGGAAAGTTAGAAGGGGCTATCTGGAGAGTCTGTGTTTGGTGGGCCTTCGGCCCACCAAACACAGGTGGTGGGCCACGGGCCCAACAATAGCCCTCCGCAGGAGCTAGCCAAAAAGGCCGCCCGGAGGGCGGCTATGCGGCTAGTTACTGATAAAACTCTGTCGTGTCTATTCCAAGCACAATCCTCATATTTTTTTTTGTTTCTCTGGACGAGTGAAGCGATCGTGCGAGAAACATTAGATTGCAATGATGTGAAAAAAATAGCCACCCCCTGACAGTTTGGAAGAAAGAAACCAGCAGAACCACTAGAATGAAATGAGAAAAATGAAAAGCAAATCTACGTTTGGCAGAGGTTAAGAGCCGGTGTTGCGTTCATAGCTCATTGGTTCCCACTGGTGTCTCCTAATGAGACACTTCGACTGGGAATCACGGCATTAGCGCAGTTCATGGTCGAAGACAGCCTAGATATCAGCAGTGAGTGTCACAGGGGGACACCATGAGCTTCAAGCTGACACGCTTGCTTAACTAAGAAGATGAAAACGAACTGCGAGGACTCACTTGCTATCCAACATGTTTCAGATCCGTTGCTCCTAACGAAATGTGCTACACGAGGTTCTTGTTAGCTACATATAGGTCCTCAGATAGCGCCTACAAATGAACTAAATATGATTTTGGCTATGACGATACCGTGTAAGCAAAGGAACCGAAGATAATGGTTAAAAACTCAATCAGTCAGGGTCTCTCTCTCTCCTCTCTCGCCTTTTCTCTGCCTCCTCTCTCTCTCTCTCTCTCGCGTCTCGCCTCTCTCTCCTCTCTCCCATGATGATATACAAGGCAGTATAATAATATATATATTATATATAATAAGAATAATAAATAATAATATATACATATAAGAATATATAACAAAAGATATAAATAATATATATATAATATAATATAAATAAGAAATAAATATAATATATAATAAATAATAATATATAATAATATATTAAATATATATAATATATATATAATATATATATAATAAATTATAGAATATACAATAAAATATATATAATTATATTATATAGACTATATAGTGGAATATTATATAGATAAGAGAGATAATATAGAAACATATATTAAAATCAAAATATATATAATGATAATATATATATAATTAAAATATTATACATAGATATATAGATATATAATGTTTATATATAAATATCAAATAAATAAATATAGAAGTTTATATTATATATAGAACTATATATATATATATATATAATATATTAATAAGTATATAATATAATATATGTATTATATTAATATATATATATATTATATATATATAGATATATATATATATATAATAATATATAAATATATTATATATATATTATATATATATATATAGATATAATATATTATATATATATTTTTCAGATATATAATAAAATATTTTAAAATCATATATAAGATATTATATATATATATTATAATAAGAGAATATAACATATATATATATTATATAATTATAAAATAACTTAATATATAATATATATATCTACAGTTAAGATATATATAATATATGATACATAATATATATATATACATATAATATAATATATAATACATATATATTATATATTATATATATATATGTAATTATATATATTATATAGTATATAAATTTAAATGTATATATTATTAATTATATATCTTGTATTATATCTATTCTTTTGTTATATATATTATCTATATCTATTATATATCTTTTGTATTTTTATTAAATTTTAATATCATTATATATATATATTATATATATAATATTATTATAATATAATTTATATATATATGTAATATTATTATATATATATATATATCTATAATATAATATGATATTATATATATTTAATATATTTAAAATATTTATATAATATATATATTATGATATTATATATTATTATGTATTTTATAAAATTATAATTATGAATAATATATATATATATATATTATATATTATATTATATTATTATGATATATAATATATTCTATTTATAATTTATTATTATATATATATTATATATTTATTATTTATATAGATATATATTTTATTTATTTATATATATCTTAATACTATATTATTATATTTATTTCTTATTTTTGTTATATTATATGTTATATATATTTATATATATATATAATTTATATATATTATATTTTATATCTATATAATTTTATTGTTTTATATTTATGTTATTTATTATATGTTATTATTGTTTTATTTATTATTATATTTTTCTCTATATATATTATATTTATATATTATATTTATATATTTTTTGTTATATATATTTGTTATATATATATTATATATTATTAAATATATGTTTATTATTTATATACATTATATATATGTTTATCCAAGCCTAGTCTATACAGACTTGCTACTCGTGCCCCGCGCCAAACCCGCCCCTGCCAGTGGGAGGCCATTTTTGGCGATTCCTGCCATTTTAGAACATCCCCCTATTTCCCTTCCTAAGGTTTTCAGTATATATGATATACCGTTATCTTCGTAACTGTTTGTTCTATAATATTATGAAATAAAAAACAGAAAAATACACTAAAGAAATGCCATTATGAGAAAAGTAAAGAAATATGCATGACCTCAATTATACTTAAACTCTTCGCCATTTAATATTTGCTGGAAAACATTTTGGGATGCTAGCGATAGAAAGAAGCGGATTTTCATTAGCTTTCCAATGATATATTTCGTTTTCTGATAAATGAATTACCACTATGCCTAAATTAGCGTTTAACTAAAAATATAACATCATCAATCGTTTTCGGCAAGTAAAAAAAATGTTCCATGAATACATTTAGACTATGGCATATCAGTATAAATGATACATTGATATCTTGGGTGAATGTTTGTTCTATAATATTATCAAAAAAAAAAAACTGTAAAATACACTAAGAAATTCCATTATGAGACTCTGAAAAAAATATGCATGAACTTATATTCACTTAAACTCATCGAAATTTTGATATTTTGCGTGAGACTTTTTACATGCAACATATCAATAGAAGCGGAATTTAATTAGCTTTCCATTGCTATATTTCATTTTCTGATAATGAATTAGAACCATGCATAAATTATCGTTAACTAAATAATAACATCATCCATCGGGTAATTATCCCGATAGATGATGTTATTTTTTTAATTAACGCTAATGTATGCATGGTTATGATTCATTTATCAGAAAAACAAAATATAGCAATGGAAAGTTAATGAAAATCCGCTTCTTTCTATTCGCTAGCATCAAAAATGTTTTCTCGCAAAATATTAAATGGCGATGAGTTCAAGTGAATATTAAGTTCAGCATATTTCTTAACTCTTCATAATGGCATTCTTTATTGCATTTTACTGTTTTTTATTGATAATATTATAGAACAAAATTTATGAAGATAATGGTATATAAAATTACTGATAAACCATAGGAAGGAAAGGGAGTGATGTTCAAAAAATGGCAGGAATCGAAAAAACTGGCCTCCACTGGAAAAATAGCCCAAAATGAGTAGCAAGTCCAGTATAGAGTAGTTTTTGGTTAAAATATATATATAATATATTATATATATATATATATATATATATAAAATATAGATATAGATATTTTATATAGATATAGATATAGATAATATGTAATATATATATATATATGTAATATATATATATATATATATATATATATGTAATATATTATATATTTTATATATATATATATATTACATATATATATATATATATATTACATATATAATATATATATATATATATGTAATATTATATATATATATGTAATATATATAAAATATATATGTAATTATTTTATATATGTAATATTATATATATATATGTAATATATATATATATATATATGTAATATATATATACATATATGTAATATATATATATATGTAATATATATATACATATATGTAATATATAAAATTGTAATATATAATACATATATGTAATATATATATATGGGGTAATATATATATATTTAATATATTATACTATATGTAGTATAAAAAATATATATATATTTAACGCGAAAAATTTACATTAATAGGGGAAGAGATGAAATAACACATAAGTATCAATAAGCTAACGAGGAATTTTCCTCCACGCCTCATTCCTGAATCACTGGTTAGGCTTATATTTTAAACCAGTAGTACTTAGACACGTAGCGAAACGAGGTGAGAACGGGGATTCTAGGTTAGAATTAAATTTTAGAAGCAGCTCGACGTTCGTTGAGTTTTAAATCGCCTGTGGGGAGGTGGATATTCTCCCCTTGGTAAAGGTATGTTGTGAAATGTTTGTTAAATAAGATGTAGACCATGACTTACTGGTGATTCTTTTTGGTGACCAAGACTAATGAAGTGCATTACTTAGGGTCCCAAGGTAGGATGCTGTTGGCGGACCAGGGGGCCAAGCGCTCACAAAATTAGCAGAGGGGGCAACCACAACATGTCAAAAGCCAGCCGTGTGAGGGGCAAGGAAAAAGAAGGAAATAGAAAAATAATTTAGAGGGAAACGTTGGAAGTGGGATAGACTACGTATACATTTATATTGGATAACGCCCTTTAGCTTTACATGTGCGTATCGTTAAGGGGTAACAGTGCGACTGAAGTTACCAAAGATAGTAAACTATATTAGGATAACGACTTGAGCATTTCGCGTGCGTATCGCTAGGAGGGAAGGAAGACTTAATATTAAGATAACTTGTGAATGTATAATAACTACATAATGGAGACAGTAAAAGAGTTAAAATATATTATAATTAGAAAAATATTAACGGGGTTATCATTCTGTTTCCAACCAGTCCTTACTATTCTCTTAAA
>JACEEZ010007397.1:345000-350000 GCA_016584305.1 Chionoecetes opilio | reverse complement strand
GGTGACCACGAACTCATCAGCGTCACGGTAAACCTACACAAGCCAAAGCGTCGACCTACTCTCAAAACTTTTCGCCAATTAAAATGTTATTCTCCTGACATGCTATGTACCTTATTATTAAATGAAAGAAATGTTCTTGACAAAGTATTCAATACAGATAACATCGACATTCAGGTCCAAGTATTCACAGAACACTTTCTTAAATGTTTAAATGCATGTGCACCCAAGGTAACTAAAGAAGTGAGGAGACCTTTCGCACCGTGGATAACTGACGACTTGCAAACCATAATGCAGGAACGTAACGAAGTCCAGCGACAACTTAAATATGACCGAGACAACGCAAATTTGCAGGACAAATATAGAGCATTGAAAAAACAGGTCAAGAGGTCACTCCGTAACTGTAAATCCCAATATAACAAAAATAAACTTGAAGAAAACCGGGGCAACACCGCTGCCATCTGGCGCATTATAAAGGAATTGGTTCCCTGTAAGAACAATAAAGCAAATGTAACACTTAAGCCCAATAATGTAGATATAAAGCAAAGAACTGAGGAATTTAATAGCTTTTTTGCAAACGTGGGAAAAAATACCTCTGAAAAAGTCCAACAAAATATAAGAGAAAGTGACGGAAGAGCCCATACAGCGCAGCAAGATGTCACCAACAGTATGTTTAGGCCCAGGCCAGTGACTAGTGAGGCTGTCATTCTAACAATAAAACACATGAAGAACACCCACTCATATGGTTCTGATGAAATTCTACTTCGTTTTATAAAAGACTCTATCAGTAATTATAGCATATTTAACTTGTATTATCAACACGTCAATTGTCACTGGAGTTATACCAGCTGCATGGAAACACGCTATGGTTGTGCCAATATTTAAGTCGGGTGACAATGAAGTAGCTGGTAACTACCGCCCCATATCTCTGCTACCTATACTATCTAAGGTCTTAGAAAAAATCATAGCCACACAACTCACAACACCTGGAAAGTAAGCAACTACTTAGTAACACCCAACACGGTTTCAGGTCTGCTCTCTCAACTGACACTGCTCTCTTAACACTGTCTAATAAATTATACGAGAACATGGACAGCAAGAAAGTTTCCTTGGTATCATTATGTGACCTTTCCAAAGCTTTCGACAGCGTAAGTCAGGAAATACTAATGAAAAAGTGTATTATATCAAATATAGATCCCTTCTGGTTTCGAAACTATCCTGAAAATAGAACGCAATCTGTGCGGTTAGGAAATCATGTGTCAGGCAAACTTGAGACCAGGTTTGGTGTCCCACAGGGATCTGTGCTCGGTCCTATTCTTTTCCTCATTTATGTAAATGATCTCTCCCATTTTATCACCGAGTGTTTAGTGATTCAATACGCCGATGATACTCAGTTCATACATAATGGTACCATAGATAATATTCAGGAATTGATTAACAAAAGTTAACAAACTCTAACTAAAGCAAAATTGTATTTTCACACAAATGGTTTAATGTTGAATACTAGCAAAACACAATGTATGTTTATTGGCACCCGAGGACACATGGCACAGATCCCAGGCGACACTCGTATCCAGGTTGATGACAGTACCATAGTGCCGAGCAGCTCCATAAAGAACCTCGGTTTATATTTCGACAACTGTATGCTATTCGATACACATATTACGTACATCTGTAAGAAGACTGTAGGGACTATACTGTACATACATCGCATTAAAGATAACTTTGATAAGAACACAAGAATCACAGTGATACAGTCTCTTGTTTTAAGCATAATACATTATGGGCTTAAGATCTGGGGAGTGGCAAGTGCAACTCATTTGCAACGCATTCAGAAAATGCAGAACCTTGCCGCAAAAGTTGCACTGGGCGGCACAAAATTTGAACACGTAACGCCATACCTGAGAGAGCTCAAGTGGCTAAAGGTAAAGGAAAGGTATAAGTACGAGCTTGGCCTTACTGTTTATAATATAATCTATAGAAGACTCCCATGTTGGTTGTTCCCACTACCTATGGTAAGAGAGACACATAATGTAAACACAAGACATCAGCACCAGCTGTACGTTCCCAAAACAAATACATACACAGGAGACAGGTCAGTGCTGGTGTCTGCACCTCAACTATGGAACAGTCTTCCTACTCACATTAAAAACACCAAATGTATGTCTACTTTTAAAAAGAAGCTTACAAGCTATCTTTTAATGCTTGACCATTAACTTTACTTGATGTTATTACATTTATATGATTACACACCTTTGTATGACTATTTTATCATTTTAAGTTTTTCTTACTTATAAATGACAACATACTTGTGTAGGACTATTTTTACTATTTATTATTTTATTTTATTTTATTTTATTTTATTTTATTTTATTTTATTTTATTTTATTTTATTTTATTTTATTTTATTTTATTTTATTTTATTTTATTTTATTTTATTTTATTTTATTTTATTTTATTTTATTTTATTTTATTTTATTTTATTTTATTTTATTTTATTATATTTTATTATATTTTTTTATATTATATTATTATATTATATTTATTTTATTTTATTTTATTTTTTTATTTTATTATATTATATTTTATTTTATTTTATTATTTATTATTCTATAATTTTATTATTTTAATGTGTGCACACACTTGTGTGTTTTATTGTATGTTTAAGATGTTACTGTGTATTTGATAGTCGCATTATTGTATTCTATAAGATGTACAAGAATAACCATTGTCAAATGGAAAATAAATTTCTGATTCTGATTCTGATTCTTCCCATTTCTAAGATTATATTTAAAGAGAGATACGGGGGGACTGCGTGTGTACATACGTGTACAGGGTGACCATGCACAATATCAGGGGAAAATTTTGTATCACATAACCGAATATTTGCAATATGACCTTTCTGTAAACCTGAAGAGAAGTAAAAGAGGAGAGTGAAAGATGCAAAATATCAATCCAAAACACTTAACATTCCTGTCAGAGTGTCTTCCCATTTCTAAGATTATATTTAACCAGGTAGTGAGTGAAACGCGAGGATTTCTAAGATTGATGCCACACGAGCTCCAGTATTATACTCGTTGCAGGAAAGATTACGAAACAGAGGAGTATATTGAACGCGAACAAAAATTGTTGAGATCTCATACCATGATAATTTTTATATGAATGTCTAATTTTAAGGAGCTGAAATGGCTGTCTCGTTCACTAGCAAGATACATGGAGCAAGATAAGAATAAGAATACCTCACGGCTAAGCATATTTTTACTGACATCATAAACCAGGGAATGATAAGAACTAATTTGCCTGACCTAACATAAGTAACATTTTTGAGCATCTTCTGTATATAGTAAATCTTGGCTATGATCATATTCAGCATTTTTTCTAAGTCACACCAATTATGGTTTTATTTTGCCGTCCCATCGTATACCAGTGAATAATTCCACGCTGCATGTTGATAACAGTGGCGAAGAAGTTATTATTTATGAGTCTCTAAAGAAATTATTGTATGTCTTATCTTTTAGGTTCCTATAGCTTCTTGAATTTTTTTTTTTTTTTCCTTTTACGGAACACAAACCATACTTCCAATAAAATTAACTGCCTCTTTGATTATGGCTGAGAAGTCTACATTAATAAAATAAAAAAACCTACACTGCCCAAATACTTCAGTATGGGACGAGATAGTGAACACTCAGTTAAGAGTGGTATTTTCAGTGCACTGTAGGCAGTGAAAAACAACCTTTGCTCTAACGTAGAAAAACAGCCAGTGAAAATTTCGCCAGCTATGTTGAGTCTCGTGACCTCGGTCTATTTTATCGTCCAGAAATGTGGATATATAAAAGCTACAGTCATACTGAAATAAAGAGATTTAGGAAAGCTGGTTTTTTTAAGGTTGTAACGCTGCCCACTTCGGCTTCCTCTTTCTACTTTAAACAGCCTCCTGCTGAGTGCAATATGAGGGCGTGCATGAGGCAAGGCCATGTAAATGATTTGCTGAAAGTGACGTCCCTGTAGGGTGCGTTAGTGTAGCGAGGTTAACACTGAAACGATATTTCCTTACAAAAGACTGAGCCACAAGTAAGGTGATAAAGTGTAAACCATAATTGTGGTAAAACGCGTACTAAATGAAACAGCAGATCTGCCTTCATATGTGTGTGTGCATGTGTGTGTGGGGGCTGTTCACTATTCACCATGATCTTACCTACGCACGAGACTCATGACCACCAGCTATCACCCTCCCAGTAAGGAACTAAGAACTCATAGGACCGATCTGAGTAGGAGTGGTGCCTCAAACACATACAATTCTATTGTTCAAGGGTGACAGTGACTGTCACTCTTGAAAGGAGGACCTTAGAGTGGTGCGCCGCGTTCTTATCCACTTGCCAGCGAAGAGTGTGTGTGTGTGTGTGTGTGTGTGTGTGTGTGTGTGTGTGTGGTGTGTGTGTGTGTGTGTGTGTGTGTGTGTGTGTGTGGTGTGTGTGGGTGTGTGTATGTGTGTGTGTGTGTGTGTGTGTGTTGTGTGTGTGTGGGGGTGTGTGTGTGTGTGTGTGTGTGTTGTGTGTGTGTGTGTGTGTGTGTGTGTGTGTGTGTGTGTGTGGTGTGTGTGTGTGTTGTGTGGTGTGTGTGTGTATGTGTGTGTGTGTGTGTGTGTGTGTATGTGCGTGTGTGTATGTGTGAATACATGTAGGCAGGAAAGTGGAAAAAACAATAAGGAATGCATATATATTTTTTTTTTTCCATCTCCAGCAACGCTATGACAAGATAACATATCTCTACTGATAGGAGTTTCCTTGACAACAAATTTCTGCAAACGAGCATGTGGGTCTGAAAATTTGTTTGTCTGAAAACCAGCCTTCCGCAACGGTTTTATTAAAATAATTGCGAGTAACATCCTCACTGCTTGTTCGCTGCGGGCAATATGCATTCTCGTATAAATTCCACACTGAATTCAACGCAATCAATACCCCTGATCCTTTACCAAATATAGATAAAGACAACAATGATAGCAG
>JACEEZ010007397.1:312500-337500 GCA_016584305.1 Chionoecetes opilio | reverse complement strand
TAGTCCCTCACAGTTTAAGGCGAGAGAGAGAGAGAGAGAGAGAGAGAGAGAGAGAGAGAGAGAGAGAGAGAGAGAGAGAGAGAGAGAGAGAGAGAGAGAGAGAGAGAGAGAGAGAGAGAGAGAGAGAGAGAGAGAGAGAGAGAGAGAGAGAGAGAGAGAGAGAGAGGAGAGAGAGAGAGAGAGAGAGAGAGAGAGAGAGAGAGAGAGAGAGAGAGAGAGAGAGAGAGAGAGAGAGATTCTTACAAGGTAAGACAAAGTGACAAGTAGGGGCATATGGATGAGGAAAGAGAACGATGTTATATCCCAGGGAGAGAAACAAGAGATAACTATGTTAATATAATGCCAGTGAAGACGAAGAAGCTGAGAAACTGGGGATTTTCGAGGGAAGCTAAACATCATATAACTAAGGAGGAAGAACCTGTGGGAAGGGAGTTGAGGAGAGTCGGAAAGGAAGTGAAGCAGGCTAGAATCTAGGAAAAGACAAAGAAGGAGAACGTCAGAGAGGCAGCAGAGGAGAGAAGTGTCGAGGTGAAGCGAGAAAATGATGTTTGGAACGTTTCTTGGGTGGCGGCACACAGTGATTGGTTGTATAAAGTTTTCTTCAAGCTGAGGACTATAAGCCGTCGTATCCTCTATCGCAGCCACCTCGCAACGACGGGAGGGACGTCCAAAGAAAGGCTTCCTTCAAACATACAACAAGAACGGGAATGTATCGCCTGTATACGTGTTTGTGTGTTTTTTCTTTCTTTCTTTTTCTTTGTGTGTGTGTGTGTGTGTGTCTCACGGGTTCCCAAACTTTTCAGCTCATCAACTTCTTCAGGGAATCCCTATTCGATTATATCTACCCCTTAAGAATTTATTGCAATTTCATTACTAAAAAAATGGGAATAAATACTGTTCTGCTATTATTAAAAAAATTAAAAAGACTTCCATCCTTGTGGAACTGTGAGATTTGTAGTGAAAAGGCAAGTTATCTCTCGCAAACAGTACACTGGTCTCACCTCGCCAATGGCTATGGTTGACAACCGTACAAAAACTACTGCTGTTACTATTACAATTAGCAGTGATCGTAAAAAATAGCATTTGTGCAATAATGTTAGCTATCAACGCCAAATGTTTCATTAACCTCCAGTTCACTTTGCGATATTCATCAACTTCCTTTTGACATCCTAGGCATTTAACGACAACCTGGAAGATCACATCGACCCATGGTGGTTAATATTGACCACTTTGGGAACCCCTGGTCTAGACTCCAGAAACACTAGAAACAGAAACTAGAAACTCTAGAAAATGGTCTAGATCTTCTACTCGAGACCAGTAATTCCCAACCTATTCTGGATCGAGGCACCCTTGGCAAGCCTTTCAGAAGTACTCCCTTACTACAAAACCTTGTTTGTCGGTATTTTGTTTTCAACCCCTTTCGGCCAAGAACGTAAATTGCATTGTAGTTTTTCTACTATTAGACTATCTTAATTCATGTAAGCACTATCTATAGATATATAACTTATTTAGTACTCTTATCCACTAGCTATTAATTCGGTATATAAAGTTACTTTCGTAATTATATGGCTAACATACGATTATATATAGGAAAGAAAATATTTGGGGTGAATGGGCTAAATTAAACATCATTGTGACAAAAGTTTTCCCCTGGATCATTAGAAACTGAAAAAATATCATATTTACTCTTGTTTCTTTTATCAACATAAAATGGATGGCAATATTAAAAAATAATAATTGTAACAGCAGTAAGGCCAGTTGCATATTTGATATACGAGTAACGAGCACATTCATACAATCGAAACAAACAAACAAATCACAATGTAGCAATGTAGCAATCACATACCTTTCTACTCATTGTAGAACCTGTGATTGACTCTTGATATCAGGTTTAATTGCTGATGACGCCACTCGCATATCGTCCCCGAAAGATTACAGTTTATTTCTCGGTTTGAATTTAAGTGTTGCCATGGGAGAGAATTCCTGCTCGCACAAATACGAATACGAAGTGGAGAAAGGCAAGCGTAGATATGTGGCCATTTTAATGCTAAATTAGGGGATTCCTCCGCTATACTCCACGCTAGAGTACGGCCAACGATACCTCATTCTTTTCGAATTTGACTTTGAGTATGGAATCATGAGTATGGACGTATCGATAAATTCGGCATGTTCAATAGCCGTGAAGTTCCTCAGCCCTGTCAGCCAATTCGAAAGGTGACACAATCCAATCGAGATTATCCGTAGCAAGAGAAGGGAAGTATATATCTATCAACAGCTTCTTTCAGCAACAACAAGTGATTTAAAATGAGATCTTTGAGAGCTCCGAGATCATTATCTCCTGTTTGATAAAGGAGAGAAGGGAAGTTTGACAAATCGTTTTTATGAACAGCAGACGATACAATTTTTTCTCCGAATTTTACGGCCACTTTCGTAGATTATTTGGTCGCATCAGTTTATTCGGTCGCATTTTGCCCAACATATCGTACTGGCACCACTCACTCGGCAGTGGGATCTTCATGAGCACGTTAGTTGCTCCTCGGAGTATTGTGACGTCGTTGGGGACCATACCAATCATGATGATAGTCACTTCTGACCCAAACAGACAATAGCTAGGGTAGCCTACATTCTCTTCCATACGTGTTTGTTATGTGTAAAATCTCAATGTACCGAATATTTACCAAATCTCAAATATTTCACAATATTTAGAAGATTATAACAAGAAGATAGTATGAGACTGTGTCTGTCTGTCTGTATCTCTCCCCCTCCGTCTCCCCCTCTCTCTCTCTCTCTCTCTCTCTCTCCTCTCTCTCTCTCTCTCTCTCTTCTCTCTCTCTCTCTCTCTCTCTCTCCCTCTCTCTCTCTCTCTCTCTCTCTCTTCTCTCTTCTCTCTCTCTCTCTGTCTCCTCCTCTCCCCCTCTCTCTCTCTCTCTCTCTCTCTCTCTCTCTCCTCTCTCTCCTCCCTCTTCCCTCTCTCTCTCTCTCTCTCCTCTCTCTCTCCTTTGTTCCATCTTCTAACTTTCCAACTTTATCTCTAGTCTCTCTATCTAATCTCTCTCTCTCTCTCTCTCTCTCTCTCTCTCGTCTCTCTCCTCGTCTCTCTCTCTTTCTCCTTCTCCCTATATCTCTCTCTTCCTCTCTCTCTCTCTCTCTCTCATCTCTCTCTGTATCACCTCCTGATTTACTCTCTCTCTCTCGTACGTCTTCCCTCTCTCTTCTCATCTTTTCAGTGTATACCGCGATAAGATTTTCTGGAAGTCTTTTTCACAACTCGTGTATGAACATAGTATCTAATCTGATCTCTCTCTCTGCTCTCTCTCTCTCTCTCTCTCTCTCTCTCTCTCTCTCTCTCTCTCTCTCTCTCTCTCTCTCTCTCTCTCTCTCTCCTCTCTCTCTCTCCTCTCTCTCTTTCTCCTCTCTCTCTCTCTCTCTCTCTCTCTCTCTCCCTTACTCCCTCCCAGTCTCTCCCATTCTTCCTTAACTCCCTCTCATCATCTCTCTCTTCTTCATCCTGTCCTCCTCTGTACCCTCGTCTTCTCCTCTCTCTCTCTCATCTAGTTGTATACTGCTAAGATGTCTGAATCTTTTCACAAGATTTGTAGTGAAGATAATATGTAATAATAATTTTTTTGCTCTAATACATACTCATTCTTCAATATCTACTAGATTCTTAACTCCTCTCTCTCTCTGCTCTTCATCCTCTCTCGCTCCTCTCTCTCTCTCATCTCTCTCTCTCTGGTCTCTCTCTCTCTCTCTCCCTGAAATTAACTCCATACCAGCTCCATCTGTCTTACTCTCGCCAAGACCTCCCTTGCATACCTGCCATCTCTGATAACACTCACGCTATGCTCCCAACCCTCTCCTTATCTAGTAGTATACTGTAGTATTGTAATAATCATATTGAAAGATTTAATAGTAATGATAATAATGATAATAATAATAATTATTATTATGATACATAATGACAATACTAACATTCATATCAATACGAGTAATAAGAATTACATATAAAAACTAGGGGTGGGGGGGGGGGCACTCAGTAGATCGCATACCTCCGCCCGAATATTTCATCAATTGGTTGCCATGGGTTGTGATTCGATTTCATCCAAAATTAAATCAGTTCTTCCTTATACCAAATAGACTTGGTATACCAAGTTTGGTCCAAATCTATTCGTAACTTTTTGAGAAATCCTGTACACTAACAAACAAACAAACAAACAGATCGGGGTGAAAACATAACCTCCCTCCAACTTCGTTGGCGGAGGTAATCAATCAATAATACACACACACACACACACACACACACACACACACACACACACACACACACACACACACACACATAAATAATGTATATGATTTTATGCTATATTTACCTTGCTATAAACCTCAGAACAGGAATAATCATTACCGTAGAAAACACTAAAGTCGCCAGGACAACGTTTTTTTCGATTTACAGACGTCTGATGGCGTTATTACTTACATTTATACATCCATGATTTCAGGAAAGTTAAAAGGAGCTATCTGGAGAGTTTGTGTAATTTTGTGTCTTCATCTGTGTCATATTATGGCTATAAATGAACATATTACAAAAAAATCACCAGAGTGGCGACTTACACTAAGATCGCCAATTAGTGTTTATGTTCTGAGTGTCCTCCCGCCGTCGTCGTCGCGCGAAAAAAAAGGAGTAGCGAAATTTGAAACCGTATGTACTTGCAGATACAAAGCATAAAATAACACTGAAACAGGGTAGATTATCAGTCATGATATAAACTACTGTGTATCGTCTTCAGTGGCACATCAAAATCAGTAGTGATGCTATAATTCGTAATATTTGGCGCCTGGCGACATTATTGCAGCTGGCGACTAAAGTGTTATCTACGGTAGTGCTACTGCAACCAGAGTATCATTGTTATTGTCATTACGTAATTCTTATTACTCGTATTATTATGAATGTTAGTATTGACATTTATTACATTGTTATTATTATTATTATCATTATTTTGATATTCATAATATTACTACAATTACTATCATTACAACTCATATGACCCTTATCATTATTTCCATAGTAATGATAACAAAAACATTATAATAATAGTGATAATGGTAATGATAAGAACAAGAATCATAATAATAATTATAATGATGATAATAATAAGAACATTAAGGATAACAGTAATAGTACTACTACTTCTACTACAAATACTGCAACTACTGCTACTACTACTTCTACTACTGTTGCTACTACTACTTCTACTACTATAACTACTACTACTACTATTACTACTAATTATTATATTTTCTAGTATTATTATCACATTATTAATAAAAACTCATTATTATCATTAACATCGTCATTGTTAAAAAAAAAATATCAAATATTTTACTTACTGAAGTAAGTAATTGAAAAGGAGGGTGGCTGGACGCATTATTAGTTGCAAGAGAGAGAGAGAGAGAGAGAGAGAGAGAGAGAGAGAGAGAGAGAGAGAGAGAGAGAGAGAGAGGAGAGAAGAGAGAGAGAGAGAGGAGAGAGAGAGGAGAGATGAGAGAGAGAGAGAGAGAGAGAGAGAGAGAGAGAGAGAGAGAGAGAGAGAGAGAGAGAGAGAGAGAGAGAGAGAGAGAGAAGAGAGAGAGAGAGAGAGAGAGAGAGAGAGAGAGAAGAGAGAGAGAGAGAGAGAGAGAGAGAGAGAGAGAGAGAGATTTATACCTTTCTTTAGATATCACACCAGAAGAAATAGCAGCAATAATTAAGTCCTTAAAAGACTCAGCACCAGGCTTTGATGATATTCATGTAAAAGTAATCAAGAAAACGATTCCAGTATTAGACCCAGCAATCTCTAAGAGGATCAATACTACCTTCCAAACAGGCACTTTTCCAAACAGGTTGAAAGTCGCAAAAATAATTCCAATCCATAAAGGAGGCAAGGTAGGTGATCTTGGTAACTCTAGACCTATATCCATACCTCCCTGCCTAAGTAAGATATATGAGAGAGTTATGCATGATAGACTGACATAATTTATCAACATTAGACTAATGCAATATTAACTGTCAATTTGGCTTCAGAAAGAACCTATCACCAAAATTATCTATAACTACATTAATTGACTCAGTATTGCAAAACCTAGGTAGAGGAAAATTATTATTTATAGAAGATGTTCTTTTTCTAGACCTTAAAAAAGCCTTCGACACATTAGATCATGAAATATTGCTTAGAAAATGGAATCATTCTGGAATAAGGGGAAAATACAATCGGCCGATTTTTCAAACATGGACTTAGGCTAACCTAGGACTAACCATGGCCTTAGACAGACATTTCAGTTTCTTAAACATTTTTCCGGGGGGCTATATAATATCCTTAGACTTGGATGTGGGAAAGGGTCGTGGGTGTGTAACAATTCCAATGTTATTTTTGTTAGTCTTCGACCAATCTGAGACTAAAACCCCCTTAAAAAACTGAAATGTCTGTCTAAGGCCATGGTTAGTCTTAGGTTAACATAAGTCCATGTTTGAAAAATCGGCCGAATGAATGGGTCAAGTTACCTAAGCAATATAATCCAATACACCGTTCTCAATAATGTAAAATCTGATTTTGACCTATCTCAGTAGGAGTACCACAAGAGATAACATAAGATTTTCATCCTATCTAGACACTTTGCAAGTACCAACTACAAGGTTATTGACTATACAAAGCGCCGCCACGTCAGCACGAACTAGGCGGACTCGAACCGCTGACCGAATGCACAGGGACGCTGCACATTGCGAACTCACGTCTCTACCAACCTTGCCACCCTGACGGGCAGGAGTACCACAAGGTTTTATACTTGGTCCTCTATTGTTTTTGCCCTACATAAATGACATAACTAATTCATCACAAGGCTGGTGATGGAGTTAATCAGGGAGTGAGATAGTGGCTGGAGAGAGAGAGAGAGAGAGAGAGAGAGAGAGAGAGAGAGAGAGAGAGAGAGAGAGAGAGAGAGAGAGAGAGAGAGAAGAGAGAGAGAGAGACGAGAGAGAGAGACGAGAGAGGAGAGAGAGAGAGAGGAGAGACGAGAGAGGAGAGCAGAGAGAGTATGAGAGAGATGGAGAGAGAGAGAGGGAGAGTCAGAGACGAAGAGGACTGAGAGGAGAGCAGCGAGAGAGAGAGAGAGAGAGGCCATGGTTATATCACGTTCGAGGGAGGACTCCAGGCTTCTCGAGGGGAAGCTGAAGTTTGGGGACGATACCCTTGCCATCAAGAACTCCATCAACATCCTGGGGATGGAGGTTGACTCCAGGCTCAGCTTTGACCGCCACCTGGAGACAGTGGCGCGTCGAGCCTCACTGAGGGTGACTCTCCTGCGCCGAATAAGGCACCTGCTCGACGCTGATGGCCTCATGCGGCTGTACAAGGTCCAAGTGAAGCCCGTCATGGAGTATAGTCCTCTCACCTGGATGAGTAGTGCCCAGTGCCACCTGTCACTGCTGGACAAAGTGTAGAGACGTGCTGAGCGCCTCATACACCCAACCGCCGACCAACATCAGATGGAACGTCGCCCGAGGCAACAGTGGCGGCAGCAGCAGCGACGACTACAACAACAACATCAGCTGCAGCTCCAACAACACCAGCAACAACAACAACAACGACTACAGCAGGAGCAGTGGCGGGATGATCCCCGCTCCCAGCTTGATAGTCTGGGGTACCGGAGGAGAGTCGGTGCCCTCACAGTGTTGCACAAGGCCCAGGTGCAACACTCTTCCCACCTTGCAGGACTTCGGGTCCCGTGGAGGAGGTCTGTGCGCGCTACGAGGACGGTAGTGTCAGGTGATCTCTTCCTCGAGGCCCCGAGGACCCACACCGTGATGGGCCAGCGAGCCTTTGCTTGGGCCACGGCGACACTGTGGAACGCCTTCACGGTTGAGGTGGATGTCGTGGCCATGAATACCCAGCAGGTGAAGGTGGCGGCCCACAGATGGTGCCGCTTACATCCGCCTTAGTGACCGCAAGGCGTGATACAGTGTCGTGTCATTAGTGACACACAGTGACACAGTGACACACACATAGTGATACACATTGACATTTAGTAGACACAGTGACATACAGTGTACGTGTCAATGGTGCGCCTGACAAGTGCCTGTGACGGATAGTGACCCTCAGCCTGTAACACTGTGTACTTACTTACTACTTAGTTATTATCTTATAAGGCATAGCTTTCGGATAGATGTCCCCGGGACAGGGGACATCTTTAGCTTCTGCCACTTAATGCCTTCATCAACCTCCTTACCAATTTGCAGCCCCATGTCAACCATGATGTAAGTTGTTTAAATAAAATAAAAAAATAAAGAGAGAGAGAGAGAGAGAGAGAGAGAGAGAGAGAGAGAGAGAGAGAGAGAGAGAGAGAGAGAGAGAGAGAGAGAGAGAGAGAGAGAAGAGAGAGAGAGAGAGAGAGGAGAGAGAGAGAGAGAGAGAGAGAGAGAAGAATTCAATACTTTTATTCACAAATAACAGTTGTGAAAAAGACTTCCAGAAGTCTTATCGCGGTATACATATTAATGAGGAGAAGAGAGAGAGAGAGAGAGAGAGAGGAGAGAGAAGAGAAGAGAGAGGAGAGAGAGAGAGAGAGAGAGAGAGAGAGGAGGAGAGAGAGAGAGAGAGGAGAGAGAGAGAGAGAGAGAGGGGGGAAGACGAAGGGAGAGAGAGGGGGGGAAGACGGAGGAAGAGAGAGAGAGAGAGGGAGGCGGGAGACGGAGGGGGAGATATACAGACAGACAGACAGAGTTTCATACTATCCTTGTTAAAACGATCTTCTAAATAATGATAACAATGATAATATTCATAATAAGGGAGCGACTGTGGGCTGCTTTCATATCCTCCCCGCCTGCCTGTCTCTCTCTCTCCTTTTTCTCCCTCCTTCCCTTCCCTTCCTTCGTCTATCCGAGCCACCTAAACCTTCCCGCTCTCAGTCACCAGCCTCCTCCTCCTCCTCCGCTATTACTATAACTACCACTATTACTATAACTGCTACTACTACTACTACTACTACTCAGCCAGCCAACAGCCTCCTCCGCAATCACTATAGCTACCATTACTATGAATACCAATACTACCACTATTACTACAACTACTACTACTACTACTACTACTACTAGACGAGATAAGAGTCGAGGAGGATACGCAGGCATGGATGATGGAACATAGCAGTCACAGCGTGCCACCTCCCTCAATAGCGCGGGGCACACTCGCACAGTGAGTCTTTGGCGGAATATAAGATCTGAGACACGAGTCGTACGTTTGGCAGCCGCGATGCGACCGAATAATCTGAGGGGTGCGTTTGAGGTTCTGATGCAACCAAAAAAAACTACACACACCCTCAGTCGATCGCGGGCACACCGGATGGGAACCACTGCTCTACTCACTCTATAGTGTCTCATAGTTTGTCTTTAAATAGTTTGCATTGCTTCTCCGTGGCATGGATTGAAAACGCACTTGTGTTCAAGGACGTATTTGACCTGATAAGATTTACATCTTCACCTCGTGTATATTTGTGCATGCAGTAAGGGGAGGGAGGGGTGAGTTCAGAAAGATTCAGAAGAAAGAATAAGATTCAGAAGCGGAATTTCATGAAAAAATACGAAAATTAGGTTTTGGCATCTTCATACAGCTGAAACACCACCCAACTTTCGTGCGTATTTTAAATGCCCTACGCGCGTGTAAAGGCTCAGACGTCAGGGAGTGTTGCCATGTCATCTAATACAAATTTAGTTTTCCATTATTTTTTTTCAGTTATCTTGTTATTTTATCTGAAAAAAAATGGTAGTGGTTGCTGATACAGCAACCACATGAGAGTAGGCCTACGCGAGTAGGCCTAATGGGGAAACTCTGGGGAACAAAATCGCGCTTCTCAAACCACCCCTGAGGTAGTGTGGAAGTTTGTTTGAACCAAGGCAAGGCCTTCCAGGAGGGCCCTGATAAGGGTATGTAGGTTTTTTATTATTTGTATTTGGTCTTTTAGATGAAAAGGCCCATCGCCTCGAAAATCGCCGCCAAGAATTGCTCTGGATACTTGCATTCGAAATGCTGTATCTTTTTTATTTATTGGTCAACTTCTGACTTGTTTATTTTATTGGAATCTTTATTAAAAGAGCTACTGTATAGAACTTACAAAGTAGAAATTTCTGTTAAATGGATTGTTAAATAGGAGTAATTTGTAGCCAATCTTTGAGGACCGTTTTCTCAGAATTACTTTTTGACTGGCTTCCAATACTTCTATAAGTCTCTACTTGCTCAATTTTTAACAAATTTTGAATTTTTAAAGTTTGTTTTCATCAGTATGATATAAAGAAGGATTCATCTTGCCAAAATATTGATATATGAATTTTTTTTGTCTCAAATCAAATGACATCTTGTTTTTTTTTTATGTTCTTCGAAAATTGTATCTATTCAAAAAACTAATAAAAAATGTCAAATTCCGGCAACCAAATTAATATAAATAAACTTTCTCTTTAAAATTAACTTTAAAAATAAACATTAGTAGCACAACGGAAGGAGGAGAGACAGTTTGAAGAATGTACGTTTAAACAAAAAATAGTTAAATAAAAAAAAAAATCCTCAAAATGTCTTGATTTTTGGTTTGAAGCAGTTTTGTAATAGACACATTGTATTAAAGATTCATAAAATTTCAACCATTCCTTCTATATGATGACTTGAATGCTACCCCTCCCCTTAAGGCAGGAGCATGAGGTCACGTGTAGAAAGAAGAAAAGTGACTGATATATTTTTTTTCTATTGCGACGCCTGATAGTAATATAATACAACACTTGAGAAGAAAAAAACATTATAAATATGAGACACTGACTACGAATGAGGAAGTTTTTGCACAAGACATTGACGACGAAAATTTTGCGCGAGTATATGGGACTTATAAATTCTTAGTAACCCAAGACGAGAGAAAAACAAACGCTATAATGCTGGTAAACAAAGTTACGAGGCAACACACACAGGGTCACCCGGGAGTCGGGACCTTGAGGGTCCTGTCATGTTTGGTCGCACTCCTTGAACTTACAAGGGAGCTTTACATGCGTGGGAGGCGTTAAATTTTCCGGAGTGGTGCTGAAGGGGGTCGCCCGCCAGTTAGAACGAAGCTCTTAACACCCCCTGCCATGACGGTCGCTACCCCAACCTGGCCTCTTCGTTTCTATCAGTCCTCCTCCCCCGCCACACATAGGGCCCATCCTGTCCTCATTATCTTTACCCATCTCTCAAAAACACAAACAAAGCGACTACCATTTTCTGAATTTTCCTTTCGTCATCGTTTATAACCACCTTTTTTTCTATCTACACATCATTAATGCGCTGATTTGTGTATGTCCTTTTTTTCTTCATTAGTTTTACCCTGATCTTTTATCTCATCTCCATACGATCTGTCATAAATCCTGTTCATCCCCGCAACAACTCACCCTCATCTTGTCTGACGTCTCCTCCCCTTATAAGGTAATACTCCTTCCTCCTCTCCTCGCCACCCTCCACCCTGACGTCTCCCTTTTTAACTCTGGGGACCTTCTTCCTCGGTCGTCACCTTCGCAGCCCCACCCACTCCTAGTCCCCACTAACCCTCGCCGCTCAGTCACGTTCACCCCAACGCTAATCGTCCAACTTCTCTACTCCTCTCCAAAACGCCACACATTCTCTTTCTGCGTTATATCTCCTTTCCTCCCTCTTTGTTCCTCTCCATCACGAAGCACATTGTCTTCCTGCCCCATGCCCCTTTTCTTCCTTCCCTTCCTCCCTGTCTCTCCTCGCTTCGTCTTTTATCATTCATCCTTAGTTCACGTCCGCTTTTTCAACTGCTCTTTCTACTTCCCACTGAATCTTCTGCCTCATTATTCCTTCCACTTGTGTCCTGTCAATCCTTCCTCTTACACACTACGTCCTGCCTTCCCTTTCCACCCATGCCTCCCCCAACTTGTCCTTCCCTCGCCACCTCAGGCCACGCCACACGCTGGGTTCTCGAATTAGCTGTAAACAAACAAAGTCCATGTCTGTTCCCTCCACTGCCGCACCATACAACGTCTGGCCAATAGCACACTTCTCCCCATCCACACTATGTTTCGTAACCATATATCCGAATATGATTACATTACAAAAGATAAAATGCTGAGTATTTGATGAGAAATTGACAACAATCATATATATTTTTCATTTGAGTAATTCATCCAATTAACAGTATGTATGCATGCATTTATCCCAGATGATACCCATCAATTTTGAAATGAAATCGGATGAACAAATATTTATCAAATAAACGTAAAAACCACACGATATACGTATCTTTAACGTGACATACTTTTGTTCGCAGCTATTAGGATATGGAAAACTCATTTTTGCAACACCAAACGTGTATCATAGGTTGGTGTGTCATGCAAATACGAGCGCAAAATGTTTGTTATACATATATGCGCGTGCGCGCACACACACACACACACACCACACACACACACACACACACACACACACACACACACACACACACACACACACACACACACACACACACACACACACACACCACAACACACACACACACCACACACACACACCACACACACACACACACACACACACACACACACACAACACACACACACACACACACACACCACCACACACACACCCCACACACACCACACACACCACACAACACACAACACACACACACAGACACACACACACACACACACACACACACACAACTACCACACACACACACACACAGACACCACACACACACACGACATACACACACCAGACAGACATACACACACACATCACCATACAACACACACACACACACACACACCACACACGAAACAACACACACACAACATACAACAATACACACATACATATACACTATTTACCCCCAAAAAAATCCACACAGCACGCAATCAGCACGTGAATCACACAAACATCACTCTACACCTCTTTACCAAAAAATCACTTAGTTACATTTTTAGTCAATTCCCGAACCAGAGATTACACACGTCAGACATACACCCTTACACACATACGTTAGATATGTGTATTGTAAAAAGATCCTGACATTTGGGCAAGGATATTTTTCAAAATACCTCTGCAATTTAAAAAATGCTTTATGCTAGTTGGTGGGATGATTTCCCTCGTGTGGCGTTTGTATTCAACTTGATTCTACTCGCATAATTATAATTGAATAAATAAAAGACTGAGTGACATTAATTATCAAAAATATCATCAATGAAATGAAGTTCAATATGTTTAGCATTATTTGTCGTTGATGTATTTCAATCGTGATCTTGGGATAATTATAATTCGATCAATCAAAAGCTGAGGTTACATAATCTTTATCAAGTAAATATCATAAACAAATGAAGTTCAATGTGTTAGCATTATTTTGTTTAATGTGTATTTTTTTTCTTCCAGTTTTAGGGGGAATGTTATACAACTTTAGTTAAATATCGATGAGGCACGGTGCGTCGCTGAGCATAAAGGCTGCCAGTTATCCATTTAATCGCGGGGGTCATAAAAAAAAAATTTCAAGGCCATAAAACCTTTCACCACAAAACTAGGAAGCAGGACAAACAGCAGCCTTGTTTGCTTGTTTGTTCTTGTTTGCTGTCTGTCTGTCACTCCACCTCATTATGTCCCTGAATACAGGTTCTCCATATTTATTTTTTATTACGTGACGTACGAGGAAATATATCGGAAAGATCGCATTGACGTAATAGTGTTGGTCCATCAGCCGTTGCAGACACCTTTAGATACCTATCAGCGCCAGAATTTTTCATTCATCATCAAAATTTGGGGCGAATGAGTAAAGAAAGCTATTAATATGAACGCAAAATTTGCAAAGAAAATTGGAATGAATTGCAATCGAGAATGAAGATAATAATAAAGGCCTGTTTCATATTAGATATATATATAAATTGGGCTTACATGGCCACAATGAAGCTATTTTCTTTCCCATTATTATAATATATCAACTTTCACTACCTAACTGTTTTTTCTGCTATGAGTACGAACAAACTGGAACCGCGCGATTATGATTTTAGGATCGTTTGAGTAGACTTGAAAATGAAACATTGAAAGCCCTGTGTCATACTGTTCATATTTACCTGCGAGAAAAAAATTAATTAGGTTATGAAGTATATTTATAATATGGGAAAGACAACTTATGTGGCCCATATAAGCACGAATTTTATCATATGAAACAGTTTTTATATTATTCTGTACAGATCATGACAATCAATGTCAAATTTTCTGGCAAATTGGCGTTGAAAATAGTCAGTTACTCAAGTTTTGTTGCCCAGTTTTTGAGAATGAATAAAAAATTTCTGCACTGATAGGTATCGAGAGGTGTCTACAAAGCTGATTGAAACCACCTATTCACAACAATAAACTGTTATGTTCTTATCTCAGAAATAACGCGTGTTCTCTAGTTTTACTATTTTGTGAGCAGTGGGACAATGGTTGATGGGGCAGATTGAGATCGTAAGCTGGACCGATGTACGTGAGCCATATATACGATGCGTTGCCAGCTGAATTAATCACTCCTGGGGCCGCCTGGGATCACATTCTGACGCTTGTTAAATCTAGTGGGAGTCTGGTGGGTCTCTTATGAAGATAGGGAACGTTCAGCAATGAATTATGATGCACTGGGATCTGAGCAGAATCCCTGAGATAAAGAGTTTGAGGGATACATTGTTTATTGATAGGAAATTATGAAATGTATGTTCATTCTTCAGGGAGTGCATCGGACTGTCTTGTGAACAGACACCCCATTGGTAAAAATAGCCACTTAGGCCATCGTTACATGATCATAACAATTCAGGCTATGTAGAATGAAGACTGAAATGATGGGTTGAACAATCTGAAAAAGTCAGGACAGTGAAGGTTAGAGGTGACGGAATATTCGACCTCATATCGAGAAAAGGAAATTGATTATGCCGATTAAAAAGTGTTATAGCAGAGACCTGATGCGACAGATTTGACGCCTATAAGTTTACAAATATGTACACTCCAATCCGTTCAACCTATGAGACTACTCCGACGGTAGCCAGGATGCCGTGCGGAGACCGTCGGAATTTAGGATGTTCGTACATCAGTGGTGTGCGGGAACACACACACACACACACACACAGCACGTCTGCCTAGCAAGTAATAGTGGGGAAAAAAAGTATTTCACTTGCTCATGTCTGATACTTTGACGCTGGGACAGTGGAAAGCGGGAAAGATAACGCGACCATAGACCACTCGAGATCTGAGCAACTAAACCATGAATAAGAGTGTTTACCTATGGGGTGTCCGCGGAACCTTTGTGGTAAGCAGAAGTGGCAGAACGGTCAAATAAGTGCTTGGGACGTGATAGATGAAGCCTTCGGAAACCAAAGGCAAGCCTACTACTCTCTCTCTCTCTCTGCTCCTCTCATCTCTCTCTCTCTCTCTCTCTCTCTCTCTCTCTCTCTCTCTCTCTCATCTCTCTCTCTTCTCTCTCCTCTCTCTCTCTCTCTCTCTCTCTCTATCTCTCTCTCTCTCTCTCTCTCTCTATCTCTCTCTCTATCTCTCTCCTATCTCTCTCTCTCTCTCTCTCTCTCTCTCTCTCTCTCGCTCTCTCCTCTCTCTCTCTCTATCGCTCTCTCTCGCTCTCTCTCTGTCTATCTCTCTCTCTCTCTCTCTCTTCAAGGAGTAGCACACATGTAAATTTCACGCCGTTGGGGAAGCATAGGGAGAGTCACGCCCGCCTGTGTTGGATGGATCGGGGCAGACAAAGCTATGGATGATCGGGAGTGAAAAAAAGACAAATGAGACAAGCCCAACAAAAAACAGTTTGCCAAGAAATGGACGCACTTAAACAAGGAAAAATAGCAAAGTATATGAAAGCGAGAGATTAGGAAAGGAGAATCTATAACAGTTCCGGGAAAAAAATTGAAAATGTGATCAATGATGTATCACACGGAGAAAATGTACCAGATATTTGAGAAAGTTTATCACGGAGGAGGGAGGAGATAGAGAGTGGTAAAGAAATGCGCTCAAAAAATATGAAAATATTGATCGAACAAAAGGTTCTGAGTGAAAAACAATAAAAACCAAGACAAACAATACAATTAGACATGGGCTTGCGTGAGGCAGTTACTATCAAATTACCCAAGGGCCACAAGGCATCTGCATGTCTGCCGTGGTGTGTGTATGTAACACCATCGGGACAATATGGAAGCAAAAGAGAGGCCGTGGAGCACAACTTGGTAGTTTGCCTGTTAACTAACACATTCCTATATCCAATTTTCATCCTCATCCAGGAAAATGTTAGCCTGCTTTGAAACTCCTTATTGACTCCGCATTAAATACCTGATGACTGGAGTCCATTCAATACTTTGACCCCCTATTTGTGAACCTGTTCTCTCCTAGTTCTTTTTAAATCGACCTTTTCCAGAATATGAATAGCTACTCTTGTGCTACCCTGAGTATAGCCGTATGAACGTTTCTACGTATTCTTATTGTATACCACCTTAGAAACTTTATCAGGTTCGCCCCTACTCTACGCCTTCGAGGGAGTAGAAATATAATAGCTTCATTTTCTTATAAACTAAAATTCGCATTCCCCTGTACATTTAAGGCTCCTTCCCTGCACTGATTATAACAATGCATTTCCCCCGCTGGTAATATGGGGAACCAAACCAAAAAATAGTGTATATTCTAGGGGGTAAGTGGACTAGAGCCAAATAAAGCTTAAAAATAACCTCAGACCTTTACTTTTAAACAATCCTGGCAATGGACTCCTAACACCCTATTAGCTCAATTTATAACCTCCAATATATTGTTCCTAGGCCTGAGGTCTGAGCTAACGCACACCAATCCTTTCTCGCCTTCTGATATTTTCAGTGATACATTATGTAGCTATAGTGCACTATGCGAGGATTTACTCCACCAACAATAAATTACGCTACAAGTGTCAATGTTACATGCCAACTGCCACCTGAATTACCCACTTGTTAACGTAATCCTAGGTCTCCCGGTAGGCTGGTTACACAAGACTGTGATCTAATAAGCTACCTATCTAGTATGAGCAGCAAACTTGCTGATATCACTGGTAAGCTCACTACACTCTCAGAAATGGGGGGTATAGTAAGGGTAGAATTTTACATCGCACAATCACTAAACCTTTTTTATACCCTATGTCAGGGTGGAGCGGTTAGATGCTTCTGATTATACCATTCCATCTACCCTGGATCTACCCGTTTTAGACGAGAGGTTGAGAAAAGGGTACATTTGGGGTTCGAAAAGGGTATATTTAGGGTTGCAAAAGGGTGTATTTGTAAGGTAGCAGTATTCACACTATAAACCCCTTTTTCTACCCTTTTCCTACCTTTTTTCTAAGAGTGTAGCTAAGTCGTTGATGTAATAAATAAAAGTGATGGTCCAAAACAGACCCCTGTGGAACCACTGTTCACCGCCTCATGCAGATTTAGAACCATTAAATAATAACTCTTTGTTGCCTATTCGCTCTTAAGCCGAGATCCTAATCAACGTAAGAACTTCCCATCTATTCATGTGCCTCAGTTGTATTTAAGGGTTCTCATCGGTACCTTGTCGAATGCCTTACTAAAGCCAGGTATATAAATCATAATCCTCATATTATTGCTGCCATCAAAACTTTCCTATGAAAATTCAATAGATAGCTGAGACAGACCTACCATGGTGAACCATGTGAGAATCATTTACTAGACTATGAATTTTATAAAGGTTTCTATGTTTTTGCAATAAATATCATAATCATTTACCGACATACGAATCAGATGACTGATCGTTTTAATTTGACACTAATCCTATCACCCTTCTTTAAAATGCGCACTAGATCACCTTTCCTTCACATTAACGGCTTCTCTCCAAAATCAACTGTATTTCTAAAAAGGTGCACCAACAACCTCAATTGCATTCTTTAATTACCCTGGTATAAAAACTGACTGGTCCTGGTGAATAAAACATTTCATATATATATACCCTCTTTCATAAGTTCCAGTTATCCCAATATCTTACATTGGGTCATCTTCCTCACCTCTAAACATGTTTCACTTCAGGAAGCCAGGTCATGACTTCGAAAGAAACGAGTAAAGTGGTAAGTGGAAAGAGAATGCAAGCTGAGGTTGGATGAGCTTTATCCATGGGAGGTTTGTGTATAATATGACATTGTTAGTTATATCCGTTACTAAGAAGTAATTGTGAAACAAATCTTTAATTGGAGAGAAATACGAACAAATACAACACACGCACACGCACACGCCACGCACAGACAGGGCACACGCACACGGCACACGCACACGCACCGCACACGCACACACACACACACACACACACACAGACCTAACACACACACACACACACACACACAGACATACACACACAACACACACACACACACACACAGACATACACACACACACACACACACACAGACATACACACACACACACAGACATGCACACACACACTCGGACATACACACACAGACAGACATACACACACATACGTCATACATACACACACACACACACACACACACACAGAGACATACACACACAGACATACACATATACACACATACGTATATATTTATGTTTTTTTTCTCTCCAAAAAGTATCCTTTACATTTCATGGCACGGCAATAGCGTGATATTTTATCTAAATATTATTTCTACCTCTTTGCTTTACCTTTAAAAAATCTTCTTTTTTAGTGCTAGATTTTTGGTGATTTTCCCTGACGTCGTGGTTTCTTGTTTTCGTAGCTGTCTGAGCACATTGAACACTTCGTTACTACGCATGAATGGTGGATTAGAATGTGAATGTAATAGGAGATGATCTGGACAATGTGAGATTAATTACGAAAATAGTCATGCAATGAAACTGAAATGCATGAATATGTTGGGTGGGATGCTTATTTGCCCTCGTGTGGATGTATTCAACGTGATCTGCTCGATAATTATAATTCGATAAATCAAAAGCTGAGGTTACATAATCTTTATCAAGTAAATATCATAAACAACATGTGAAGTTCAAATGTGTTTAGCATATTGTGGTTATGTGTATTTTTTTTCTTCCAGTTTTAGGGGGAATGTTATACAACTTTAGTTAAATATCGATGAGGCACGGTGCGTCGCTGAGCATAAAGGCTGCCAGTTATCCATTTAATCGCGGGGGTCATAAAAAAAAATTTCAAGGCCATAAAACCTTTCACCACAAAACTAGGAGCGGAAAAAACACACCCTTTGTTTGTTTGTTGTTTTGTTTGTGTCTGTCTGTCACCCCACCTCTTTTATCCCCCGGAATACGGTTCTCCTTTTTATTTTTTTACGTGAGTAGGGGAAATATTGGGAAAAGATGCATTGAAAATGTTGGCCCCCATAGCGTTGCAGAACCTTTAGAACCTATCAGCGCCAAATTTTTCATTCATCATAAAAATTTTTGGGGCAAAATAGTAAGAAGCTTTTATATTAAACGAAATTTGCAAAGAAATTTGACATTGATTGCAAGGGAAAATGTAAGATAATAATAAAGACGTTATATGATTTCACTGGGAACAAATTTTTTTTGAGTTAGGTCTGACACTTGTTATTAAATAATTTTTGGGGCTGAACCAAAAAAGATCTCAGTTTTTCTCTATCACGTCAAGTTTTTAACTGTAGGATTTTCGTTTCTTAAAAAAATGAAAAAACTGTACCTAACCCCAAAAAGTGCTTATTTATAAAAAATTTCAAAAGTTAAAAATACAAGAAAAATGAAAAAAATAGGCAGAATAGATGTTTTTTTACATTATCATGTTTTTTAAAAAGGGTAAGGCTATAAGTGTGCGGTTAAGGTAAAAATTTTTCGTTTTTTAGCTTTTTTCTGGAGTGTTAATTTAGGATATGCGTTTGATGTCCAAAAATAGCAAACCACATATGCACATCCCATCTACCCCGGGAAAAGTTTTCCTAACCTTAAATCTTGGTGAAACGTTCACCTTGCTGTCGCTAGCAGCACCCGATTTTTCCCGGAAAGTTTGGGAAAAGGGGTAGCAAAAAAAAGTACTTAATACTCATTTGCAACAAGCGCTTTTTTGCTCTCCCAAAAAGTTTTGAAAAAATTTCTGTGTAATTACTTGCACTGATTTCCAAAAAAGTTCTTGACGAGTCTTTGAAGATAGCCAAACATTTTTTTCAAGGGCTGAATAGTACCGTTGAAATGTTATCTTGAGGCGTCGATTTGTGGGCCATCAAAAAACACGGCCTGACTTTTTCAGTTTAAGTCAGGAAATGCCAAGATGATGTCTTCAAAAAGTCGCCATCAGTTTCAAGCTTTTTTCAAATTGTTCATGAGACCTAGTTTTAGTGCAGAGGTGGGAAATTTTTTTCCTGTCAACAGGGCCATGTACAATGTTAGGATCCCAGGTTTAAGATCGATCTCGGAGGGGCCCAAATTTGTCTAAAAACCCAAGCTTCTCTCGAGCTCTGCTATCCCACATACAGAGAAAAAGGGATACTTTGGTTTTTCCACGGTTTGACCAAGAAGGGAAGGGCACCATTTTTAAGGCAACAAGATGATCCAATTGTTTTGTCATATTGCAAAAAACCAATGACGCTCTTACATTCCATATTTTTCCGAAGCAGACCGAACCCAAAAGGGACGCGCCAAACAAATTGCCAAAACAAAAAAAATTTTACTACAGCTCCAAAAATGGAATTTTCTTTTCTGGAGGGTAAACTTTGGGGAAAAAAATTTACGTGCTAGAAAAAAACGACTAAAGATTTGGAATCAGCTGCCAATTTTTGTCTAAATAAGCTCAACAATCTAACTCAACAATTTATTTTTTTCAAATTGTTCCCCAGTGTTATATATATAAATTGTGCTTACATGGGCACAATGAAGCTATCTTTCCCATATTATAATATATAACTTTCACTACCTAACTGTTTTTTCTGCTATGATTACAAACAAACTGGACGCGATACTGATTTTTAGGATCGTTGAGTTGACTTGAAAAATGATAACATTGAAAGCCCTGTGTCATACTGTTCATATTTACCTGCAGAAAAAATTAATTTAGGCACTGAACGTTATATCTTATAATATGGGAAAGACAACTTCATTGTGCCCATATAAGCACGAATTTTATTCATATGAACATGTTTTTATTATTATCTTACATTCTCATTACAATCAATGTCAAATTTTCTTTGCAAATTGGCGTTGAAAATAGTTCAGTTACTCAAGTTTTGTTGCCCCAAGTTTTGAGAATGAATCAAAAATTCTGGCACTGATAGGTATCGAGAGGTGTCTACAACAGCTGATGAAACCAACTCTATTCACAACAATAACATGTTATTGTTTCTTATCTCATGAAATAACGCGTTGTTCTATAGTTTTTACTATTTTGTGAGCAGTGGGAACAATGGTTGATGGGCGATTGAGATCGTAGCCTGGCCGATGTACGTGAGCCATATATACGATGCGTTGCTCAGCTGAAATTAATCACTCCTGGGCCCGCCTGGGATACATCTGACGCTTGCTGATCTAGTGGGAGTCTGGTGTCGCGTCTCTTATTGAAGATAGGAACGTTGCAGCAATGAATATGATGCACTGTGGATCTGAGAATCCCTGAGATAAAGAGTTGCGGGATACATTGTTATTGATAGTAAATTATGAACTGTATTTTTCATCTTCAGGTGAGTTGCATCGGACTGGTCTGTGACAGACACCTCCATCTGGTAAAAATAGCCATTGGCCAGCGATACATGATCATAACAATTCAGGTCTGTAGAATGATAGACCGAAATGATGGGTTGAACAATCTTTGATAAAAGTCAGACAGTGAATGTAGAGGTGACTGGAATATTCGACCTCATATCGAGAAAAGGAAATTGATTATGCCGATTAAAAAGTGTTATAGCAGAGACCTGATGGCATTCAGATTTGAGCCTACAAGTTTACAATATGTTCAACAAGACTCAATCGTTCAACCTATAGATACTAACCTAAATCGATTACTTCAATTGCGTCGAGACGTCGGAATCTTCATGTCTACATCAGGGTGTGCGGGCCTTACATTTCACACCTAATTATAATGTTTAGTCCTAAAGTAATTCAGATGAAAAGTTTTCATCTGCTCATGTCTGATACGTGACCGTGCGGACACGTGGAAGGGAAAGATACGCGGCTATGAGCTGAGTCGGAACAACTACAACACATCACACGACTAACCTATGGGGTGTCCGCAGGAACTTGGGAAAGAAAGTTTGGCACTACGCTCAATAAGTGCTTTGGACCGGGATAGTGAAAGCGGAAACAAACGCAAGCCATACTCTCAAACTGACCACTACCTATAGTGTTTCCTATCTGGGTTCCGCTGAACCTTCTTGCTCTTCAGCAGTGCGACGTCCAATAGTCTTGCATCGTCTACTGTCAACCTCTCTACAACAGCCTACTCCATCTCTCTCTCTCTCTCTCTCTCTCTCTCTCTCTCTCTCTCTCCTCTCTCTCTTCTCTCTCTCTCCTCTCTCTCTCTTCTCTCCTCTCTCTCTCCTCTCTCTCTCTCTCTCTCTCTCTCTCTCTCTCCTCTCTCTCTCTCTCTCTCCTCTCTCTCTCCTCTCTCTCTCTCTCTCTCTCTCTCTCTCTCTCCTCCTCTCTCTCTCTCTCTCTCTCTCTCTCTCTCTCTCTCTCTCTCTCTTTTCTCTCTCTCTCTCTCTCTCTCTCTCTCTCTCTCTCTCTCTCTCTCTCTCTCTCTCTCTCTCTCTCTCTCTCTCTCTCTCTCTCCTCTCTCTCTCTCTCTCTCTCTCTCTCTCTCTCTCTCTCTCTCTCTCTCTCTCAAGGAGTAGCACACATGTTAATTTTCACGCCGTTGGGGAAGCATGGGAGAGTCACGCCGCCTGTGTTGGATGGGACGGGTCAGACAAAGCTATGGATGATCGGAGTGGAAGACAAATGAGACAAGCCCAAAAAAACAGTGCTAAGAAATGACGCACTTAACAAGGAAAATAGCAAATGTATATGAAAGCGAGAGATAGGAAAGGAGAATCTATAACAGTTCTCGGGAAAAAAATAGAAAATGTGATATGATGTTATCACACGGAGAAAATGTACCAGATATTTGAAGAAAGGGTTTATCACGGCGGAGGGAGGAGAAGAGAGTGGTAAAGAAATGAGCTCAAAAATATGAAAATAGTTGATAGAACAAAAGGTTGAGTGAAAAACAATAAAACACATTACAAACAATACACATTAGACATGGTGCTTGCGTGAGGCGTTACTATCCAATTACCCAAGGGCCCCAAGGCATCTGCATGTCTGCCTTTGTGTGTGTATGTAACAACATCAGACAATATGGAAGCAAAGAGAGGCCGTGAGACCCACACGTGGTAGTTCCTGTTACTTAACACATCCTATATCCAATTTTCATCCTCATCCAGAAAATGTCTAGCCTGCTTTTGAAACTCCTTATTGACTCCGCATTAACTACCTGATGACTGAGTCCATTCCAATCTTCTGACACCCTATTTGTGAACCTGTTTCTCCCTATTTCTTTTTTAAATCTACCTTTTTCCAGTATGAATCCGTTATTTCTTGTGCTACCCTGATTACTAGCCGTATGAACGTTTCCTACGTATTCCTTATTGTATACCTTTAACCACTTAATAACTTCTATCAGGTCGCCCCTTACTCTACGCCTCTCGAGTGAGTATAAATATAATAGCTTAAATTTTTTCTTATAACTAAAATTACGCATCCCCTGTATCATTTAAGGCATCCTTCCCTGCACTGATTCTAACAATGCTATTTCCATCCTGTAGTATGGGAACCAAAACTACTGTATATTCTAGGTGAGGTTTGACTAGAGCCAAATAAAGCTTAAAAATAACCTCAGCCCTTTTACTTTTAACACTCCTGGCAATGAATCCTAAAACCCTATTAGCTCAATTTATAACCTCAATATATTGTTTCCTAGGACGGAGGTCTGAGCTTAACCGCACACCCAAATCCTTCTCGCCTTCTGATATTTTCAGTGATACATTATGTAGCTATAGTGCACCTATTGCGAGGATTTCCTCCACCAACAATAATTACGCTACACTTGTCAATGTTAAATTCCAACTTCCACCTGAATACCCACTTGTTTAACGTATCTAGGTCTCCCTGTAGGCTGGTTACACAAGACTGTGATCTAATAATCCTACCTATCCTAGTATGAGCAGCAAACTTGCTGATATCACTGGTAAGCTCACTACACTCTCAGAAATGGGGGGTATATTAAGGGTAGAATTGTTACATCGCACCATCACTACCCTTTTTATACCCTATGTCCAGGCTGGAGGGTAGATGCTGCTGATTATACCCTTCATCTACCCTTTATCTACCCTTTTTAGACGAGAGGGTTGAGAAAGGGTACATTTGGGGTTTGAAAAGGGTATATTTAGGGTTGCAAAAGGGCGTATTTGTAAGGGTAGCAGTATTTCATCACTATAAACACCCTTTTTCTACCCTTTTCCTACCCTTTTTTTCTAAGAGTGTAGCTAAGTCGTTGATGTAAATAAATAAAAGTAATGGTCCCAAAACAGATACCTGTGGCACCCACTTGTTACCTGCCTCCATTCAGATTTAGAACCATTAATAATAACTCTTTGTTGCCTATCGCTTAGCCGAGATCTAATCCAACGAAGAACTTTCCCATCTATTCCATGTGCCTCAGTTTTATTTAAGGGTCTCTCATGCGGTACCTTGTCGAATGCTTTACTAAAGTCCAGGTATATAATATCATAATCCTCATCATTATCTGCTGCCATATAAACTTTCCTATGAAAATTCAATAGATAGCTGAGACATGACCTACCATTGGTGAACCCATGTTGAGAATCATTTACTAGACTATGAATTTATAATGTTCTCTAATGTTCTTTGCAATAACATATCATAATCATGTACCTACCACTGAAGTCAGACTGACTGATCGTTAATTTGACATTAATC
>JACEEZ010007397.1:300000-307500 GCA_016584305.1 Chionoecetes opilio | reverse complement strand
TTGAAGTATATATCAAGGCTGTTTTTAGATGTGGCTATTGTGCTGGTTTCGACAACATTAGCTGGTAGCTTGTCCCATTGATTGATTACTCTGATATTGGAAATATTCTTCCAAAGATCTGCGTTGAAACGCTGCCCATTTAGTTTTGAGCTAGTGTTATATGTTGTCACCTGAATAGAGAGCTCAAAAAGGTTCTAGGGGCTGACATTATTGAATTCCTTAAAGATCTTAACAGTTTCTATCTAGTTCACACAGATTTTACGAATCTTTAAGCGAAACATATTTCGTTTTCGCAATCATTGTTTATCATACAAGTTTCGTACCAATGGAATGAATATGGTTGCTCTTCTTTGAACTAATTCCATTTCGAATTCATCTTTTGCGAATCAAGGCGACCAGAACTGGAGAATTGGATGGCATATTTTAAGTATGATCTAATAAAAGACGCATATAATTACTTTTTAGACGTCATTACTTTCGGAGTTTTATGTTCATATTCATATTAAAATCATGTTAGCCTTTTTACTAGCAGCTAAGCAATAAGCTAACGTTACATGTCATAAGATCATAGCTTATTCTGCATTTGATGGTTATATATGAGATTATCGTTACTTATATGCATTACTTTATTTTTTATCGTTATTAAATTTCAACTCAACTCATTTATCGCTCCAGTCCGATAGCTATAGTGTATCTAGATCACTTTGTAGGAGTTCACAGTCTTCCATAGAAAATGTTTTACCGCCTAATTGGTGTCATCATCAAATTTCGATATTTTGGATATAATTATGTAAGCCCACAGTCTAGATCAGTGGCTCCCAACCTTTTTTTTATCGTTTCCCCCTTCAACCAGTTCAACCATCCGGATTTCCCCCTTCATGTAGACAAATAAAAAAGTAGCCAAAACACATAATTTACTTGCTTAATACCACAGGTATATAGACACTATCCTCAATATTTATATATACTTGAAGAAAACTCATAAGCTGCATTCTAAGATATTTTTTCTGTCGACTAAATGCTAGCAATTTAGATGTTCCTCAGGATATATTTCCCCCTTAGAAACCTGAAATTTCCCCCAGGGGGAAATTTACCTCAGGTTAGGAAATGCTGGTCCAGATCGTTGATATATATCAGGAAAAGAGTAGGACCCAAAACCGATCCCTGAATTGACCCAATTGTAACATCTAGCCAATTGGATGCCTCACCATTAATGATAACATGTTGCTTACGGTTTAAAAACTGGTCGCCAATCCATGAGCACAGTTGCTCTCCTAAACCATGCACTATTAATTTAGATAATAGTTTATTTTGGGGATCTATATGAAAGACTTTCTTCAAGTCAAAGTATATCATAAATGATTTTTATATTATATATATATATATATTTTATATATTAAAATATATATATATATTATATATATATATATATATAGTATTTTACTAGCCGCAAAGCCGCCCTCTGGGCGGACTTTTTGGCTAGCTCCTGCGGAGGGCTATTTGGGGGGCGGCCCACCAAAGACAGACTCTCCAGATAGCCCCTTCTAAAATTTCCTGAAATCATGGATGTAGAAATTTATGTATTAACGCCAACCATTACATCACCCCCAACCCATTCACATCACCCCCAACCCATTCACATCACCCCCAACCCATTCACTCACCCATTACCCATCACCCCCACCCATTACCCATCACCCCCCACCCATTACCCATCACCACACACCCATTCACTCACCCATTACCCATCACCCCCCAGCTATTCCCTCACCCCTCACCCATCACCCCCACCCATTCACTCACCCATTACCCACACCCCCACCTATTCCCTCACCCTTCACCCATCACCCCCACCCATTCACTCACCCCTTACCCATCACTCCACCCATCACTCACCCATTACCCATCAAACATGCACCCATTCACTCACCCATTACCTATCACCCCCCACCTATTCCCTCATCCATCACCCCTCACCCCCCCCCCATTCACTCACCCATCACCCCACACCCATTATCCATCACCCCACCCATTCACTCACCCCTTACCCATCACCCTACATCAAGGTTCCTCAATTCTCCCCAACCCACTTTTTTTTCACAATTTTCGCTAATAGGCTACTAAAAAAAAAAAAAAAAGTGATCGGATCATCTCATAAGTGTGCTTAAAAAACCTTCCCCTGGTCAAGCCGGTTCCAAAACTGTGCCATAGATGGGACGGGCCACGGGGGGCGGAAAACCCATACCACCACACACACACACACACACTAACACACACAGACAGACAGACAGGCACACTTTCGCTTATTATTATAGATAGTATATATATATATATATATATATATATATATATAATATATATATATATATATATATATATATATTTATATATATATATAATTATATATACCCATCACCCTCCACCCATTCACTCCCATTACCCATCAACACACACCCATTCACTCACCCATTTCCCATCACCCTCCACCCATTCACTCACCCATTACCCAACACCCCCCACCTATTCCCTCATCCATCACCCATCACCCCCAACCCATCACCCCCCACCCATTCATCACCCATCACCCCACACCCATTATCCATCACCCACCCAATCACTCACCCATTACCCACCCCTCATAAGGTTTCCTCATTCTCGCAACCCCCTTTTTTTCACAATTCTCGCAAAATAGCTACTAAAAAAAAAAAAAAAAAAAGTGATCGGATCATTTATAAGTGTGCTTAAAACCTTCCCCTGTAAACCCGGGTTTCCAAAAACTGGCCATATGTGGGACTTGGCCACAGGGGGGGGCACATACCACAACACCCCACACACACAAACCCCAAACAGACAGCGACACACATTTCGTTTATATTATATGATTTTTAGGGTATTATATATTATATATATATTAATATATATATATATATATATTATATTATAAATATATATAAATAATAATATATAATATAATATATATATTAATATATATATATATTATAAAATTATTATATATATATATTTTAAAATATATATATATATATATTATATATTATATTATATATATAATATATAATTATATTATATAATATATATATATAAAAATATATATATATTTTAATATATATATATAATATAATATTAATATATTATATATATATATAATATATATATATATTAATATTAAATTAAATATATATTATATATAATATAAAATTAATAATTATAAAATTATATATATTATAAAAAAAAAATTATAAATATAATATATATATTATAATTTTAATATATATTTTAATATATAATTATTTTATATTATAAAATTTATATAATATATCTATATATTATATTATAAATAATATATAATATATTATAATATAATATATATATATTATTATATATATGTATATATTATATATATAAAATTTTATATATATATATATATATATAATATTAAATATATATAATATATAATAAATTTTATATAAAATATATATATAATATATTTTTTTATATATATATATATATACTATATAATATAATATATTTTATATATTTTAAAAATTTTTAATAATATAAAATATAAATATAAAATATATATTTTTATAATATATATATATATTAAATTTTAATTATATATATATATAATATATAATATATATTTTTAAAATTATATTATATATTTATATAATATATATAAATATATATATATATAATATATAATATTTTATATATTTTAAAAAAATTTATATATAATATATATATTATATATATAATTAATATATATATATATAAAAAAAGTTTTTATATATATTTTAAAAATATATTTATAATAATAATATATATATATAATATAAAATAAAATATATATAATATAATTATATATATAATATTATATAATATTATATATATATATATATTTATATTATATATATATATATATATTATTATATATATATAATATAATATATATATAAAATATATATATATATATATATATATATATATAAATATAATATATATATAATTAATATAAATTATATAGAATTTTAAATAAAATATATAAAATATTATATTAATATATAATAATATAATATATAATAAAATAATATATAATAATATATAAAAATAAAATTATATATAAATATAAAAAATATATATTATATAATTATATATAAATTAATATAAATTATAAAATATTATAATATATTATTAAAATATATATATATATATATATATATTATAATATATAATATTTTAATTATTAATATATATATAAATATATATATATATATATTTTAAAATTTTATATATAATATAAAATTTTATAATTAATATAATATATATTATAATTATATATATATATATAATATATATATATTATATATCCCCTTTTTTTATATATTATAAAATATATATATTATATAATATATTATAATAATATTATATATATATACTCTAATATATATATAATATATAAATATATATATATATTAAAATTTAAATATATATTAATATATATAATAATATAAATAATTATATATATATATATATATATATATACTATACTATATATATTATTAAAATTCCCTTGTGCTTCAGTACACCTTCGATACAGTCCCCATAAGCAGCTATTACATAAGTATGTAAGGTATTTTATCGTCTTTTTTTCATAAGTTACCTTGAAACATTCAAGTAAGTTGGATAGGAAGGATCTGTTATTAAGAAAACCATCAATCAATCATTAGGGGCATACGCCGGGGGGCGCGTCGCCTCGCCCACCCTACGACGCCACTCCTGGGGGTCACCTCGCGCGAGTTCCCATGCAGGCTCCTTTCCCATACCAAGCAGCTCTCGACAAAAAACATCAACTTGCCCCAGCCACGAGCCTTGTGGGCGCCCCCTTGGCCTCCTCCACGCCGGATTGTCTCTTACAGATACAACCCGATGGGAAGGATGGGAAGGAGAGCACACGGTTTCAGGGTAGCGTGCCACATGCCCATATAGCCGAAGTTGGCGCTGACGGACTATGCAGGTAATAGGCCTCGATTCAGTCTCACGGTGCAATCGCTGATTTAACACGTAATCATCCCAGCGATACCCCATGATTCTGCGAAGACACTTATTACCAAAGGCATTGATTCGTCTCTTCAAGTCACTATTTAGTGTCCATATCTCACAACCATAGAGTAAGACAGGGATCACAAGCGACTTGAAGATCCGGATCTTTGTCCTCCTGCACAGGTTTCCGACAACGCCAAATACTCCCGCTGAGCGAGTCCAAACACCGTGGGGTATGCCAGTCCGCCGTAAGGCTTCTTGACTGACTCGCCGTCATTATGGACTGCGCTACCAAGGTATGTAAAACTTTCCAAGATCTCAATGTCCTCGCCACACGCATGAACAGACTGTACTGCTTCATCTAGTAAGTCTCCAATCACCTGGACCTTGGTCTTGAGCCAAGAGACCTCAAGTCCCAAAGGCTTTGCCTCCTCGTGCAGCGCCTCGAGAGCCATCACCAGGACCTCCAGCGACTCAGCAAAGATTACTGCATCATCGGCAAAAACAAGATCAGTGATCTTGGTGTTGCCGACGGATGCTCCACAATCACTTTGATCTACAACCTTGTCCAATACCCAGTCCATACAAGCGTTGAAAAGTGATGGGGCAAGGACGCACCCTTGCCTCACTCCTGTATTCACAGGAAAGAAGCTGGATACACCTGCCCCACACTTCACAGCACTCTCAGTCCCAGAATACAGACCAGTTATCAAACCAATAGTCCTTGCAGGAATCCCTCGAAGTCGCAGAAGATCCCAGAGTGACTCACGATGCACTGAGTCAAACGCCTTCTTGAGATCAACATAGGCTGCAAGCATCCCCTGTCGAAACTCACGTCGGCGTTCCACCATGACACGAAGCGCTAGGATACGGTCCGTTGTTGACTTACCAAGCGTGAACCCAGACTGCTGAGGTCTCTGATGCTTCACCAGATGACTGCGAATTCGTGTCAGCAATAGATGGACAAGCACCTTGCCTGGTACGCTGAGCAGTGTAATACCGCAGTAATTGTTGCAGTCCTGACGGTCCCCTTTCCCTTTCCAGATAGGGACGACCAGCCCCCTTTTCCAGTCAGGAGGAATGGTACCTGATTGCCACACGGCAGTCAAGACAGCATGCAACCCGCGGATCATGGCCTCACCCCCAGCTTTGAGGAGCTCCGCACTGATATTACAAACACCAGCTGCCTTTCCACCCTTCAACTTTGCTACAGCCTCTCTGACTTCGTCAAGAGAAGGTGCGGTTTCGTCAATGGGAGGATCGGCATCCACTGCCTGTAACCCAGTGGTGTGAAGCTGCTCAGTCGGAGGGTCCACCGTGAACAACTGCCCAAAGTACTCAGCCCAACGAGCCATCTGCCCATCCATGTCCGACACGAGGCGCCCATCTACTGTTCGAATAGCACTCGCCCGAGAAGGAGACTTGGAACGGAGCTTCTTCAGGGCTCGGTAGGCGGGTCGGAGGTCATTAGCGTTCAAATGACCCTCGACATCCTCAGCAAACCAAGAAAGAAAAACTCAAGAAAACCATGCTGAGAGTTAAATTTTAAGTTATGAGATAGGGAAACTCTAGATAGGAAACTATTCTATCCCGCATTATTTTCTCGCATACCTTAACTATCACAGAAGCTTGAGTGATTAAGCGATATTTACTTGCGAGGCTTTTACTATCTTTCTTAAATATTGGCGTTACATTAGCAACCTTCCATATACCTTTTTATTTAATAGCGATTAATTGAATAAAATAATTAGTGGGAGCGTGAGTTGGCTCTGGCATTCCCGAAACAGTTTAGGTGACATGTCGTCAACCCCCGTAGATTTTCATGGACCAAGTTTCTGAAAATACTTTGATATTTCATCTTAGGTTATATGTCTGGTTACCAACCTGTTATTTACTTGTCCCGCGTATATGTTAACTTGTATTCATTTTCTTTTTTCTTTTTACGTTGGAGCATATACCACCTGTAGACTATTCTTCCATCTCCTTGAGAGCTCAGTTGGTTGGCCCTGCACATTCTTGAGGGCTGTGATGGTTGGTTCTCGCCCGTGGTGGCGCAGGCTGGATTTTTATAGTGACACCTGTGATGGCTTTCTATGATCGTTTGACCTGAGGCTCATGCTGCCACATGGTGCCTTCCGCCGCACGTTTAGTCGCAGTCGACTAAGGCGGAGGCTAACCACTCGGCCACCACCTCCCGGAAGGAGGAGGCGGTGGCCGAGTGGTTAGCGTCTTGGAGTGGTGAGCTCTATGTCCCGAGTTCGAGTCCTGTCAGGGGCAACTCTTTCGGCCAGCTTTAACGTGGTCGACAGTAGCCTGGGAGGTGAGCACAAGATCCCGAGTTCAAGTCCCACCAAGGAGCAACTGTAAATTCATCGTCGAGTGGCCGAAGAAACCAGCGTGATGCATACCTGTTCTTACGACTGCGACTTCAAGTGTGGC
>JACEEZ010007397.1:285000-295000 GCA_016584305.1 Chionoecetes opilio | reverse complement strand
AAACCTACCAGATAACTATCCCCTCTTCTTCAATGACACTCAACTGTCTCCTTCTACAATGAACATTCTAGGACTATCCTTTACTAAAAATCTGAACTGGAAATCTCACATCTCATCTCTTGCTAAAACCGCTTCTAAGAAGTTAGGTGTCCTGTGGCGTCTGCGTCCTGTTTTTCCTCCCTCCCAATTGCTTGCTCTCTACAGGGGCCTTATCCGCCCATGTATGGAGTATGTCTCACATGTTTGGGGAGGATCCACTCATACAGCTCTCCTAAACAGGGTTGAGCCAAAAGCTTTTCGTCTCATCAACTCCCCTCCTCTGACTGACTGTCTTCAATCTTTAAATCACCGACGCAATGTTGCTTCTCTTGCTCTCTTCTACCGTTATTTTCATGCTCACTGCTCTTCTGAACTTGCTAACTGCATGCCTCCCCCACTCCCGCGGCCTCGCTGCACAAGACTTTCTACTCATTCTCATCCCTATTCTGTCCATCTTCCTAATGCAAGAGTTAATCAGTATCTTTACTCTTTCATCCCTTTCACTGGTAAACTCTGGAACTCTCTTCCTGTTTCTATTTTCCCCCTTTCCTATGACTTAAATCTTTTCAAAAGAAGAGTAACAAGACACCTCCCGAACTAAATTGGCTCACCCTCTTTTTTATTATATTCTCTTACTGTCTCCTTTATAGGGACTGGCAACTAAGCGGGCTTTGTGTTACCCATTTTTGTTGTGCCCTTGGCCAGTTTCTTTGTGATTAAAAAAAAAAAAAAAAAAAAAAAAAAAAAAAAAAATCTTAATTTAGTGATGGCTTTCATTCGACGGTAAATTTTCGACATTGTGGTTGTTTTGTTAACAAGTGATCAGCTGTGATCGGGCGAGCCCTGATTAGCCGATTAGTTCTGGCGAGGCACACAAGCGAGCGTCTAGCCAGGCTTGTGTTCGCTTGCTCACCAAAAATCGCCTATATATGTACGTATATGTATATATGTACCACACACATCACTGTATCATATGAGGTTGTGACCTTCCTTACTAATAACTATGATTTTCCATGACAGGTGCAGGGTGCAGTAGGATAAGCAATGCCAGTGTCAAGTACCAGAAGTTACTGCTGACCAGAAGTTACCAAAACAGCAACTGCGCATGCGCAGACAATGTAAACAAACATTGCCTTACCAAAATATACCGGGAGGCATATTCCCATATTCTATGGGGGTATGTGGACTCCGGGAGAAGACACCTGGCTGCAGCTCCGAAACTATACCATAGGATTTTCTCGAAAATACCCTTATTGTGATTCCCACACAATGTGTCCATGAATCCTGCTACCTATCGATAAGGAAACCTAACCTAACCTAACTGTGACCTAACGTAACCTAACCTGACGTGTTCAAGTGTAAACGCGACATACTGTTCCAGAAAATGGGACTATGCTGCCGGGAGGACCAACAGTCACGACTGTGACTTATTTACTGTATAAGTGTGCACCCGGGTAAATATCGTCGATCACGACATCACTACCCTTAAGTAACAACAACAACAAGATGGATATGCTGGGTTGATTTAAGAAATTCATTAGTTTAATCATTGAATTATAACACTGACAAACCCTTTAACAAACCTCTCCCCTACCTTTTATGTCCATCCAATTTCTTAATTTCACTCATACATACACCCTTACACTCTCGTAATCAAAAGATGCATACACAGTTTCAAAAAGGTATTTCTTTGACATATAAATATAAATAAGTAATATCGGTTGTAGGGTGATTCGTCCCCAGGTGAATTGTTCCGGTTGATTCGCCCCCGGGGTATTATTCATCCCTGGAGGATTCGTCCCCTAATGTTATTCGTCCCCTAGGGTGATTCGTTCCCTTGGCTGTATTTTCGTCGGTATGATACATCAGGTTATTAGCTTAACTAATATTCATTGGTTCGATTTAACCTTATGAAACCACGAGGGTGAATCATTTTTTGTTTTCACTTACAGTCCGTGGACCACCACTGCCTGATCAAAATGCCGCTTACAATCGCATCAAGCTGTGGCAGGGAAAAGCTTGTTGACGATCTTAACTTTATTTACGCAGCCATAGATAGACCACTGACGCAGCACATAAAAACAAACCATGGGATGGATCCAAGCAATACTGGCGATGTGAGGTTAATGAATGCAAGGCTCGTGTTCACACAACTGTTGGGGATGAGACCTTCACTATCTTGATAAGTGTGAACGAGCACAACCATTCTACGACTGCTGCTGTTGTGAAGGCGAAGGTGACCATGGTCATGGACATTCACTGGCTAATGTGCCGTCCCCTTCTACTATGAGCCGCTACGTGCAGCAATGGTGACAGGACGCACAACAAGCTCCTCCACTTCCCCAGACTCGCAGAAGTTATTTTAGATATTGTATTATATACGTTCCGGGTGTTTATGAGAAGAATATTAAGATTGAAAAAGTAAGCTTTCTAGATAGATAATGGATACATGCCGCAGTAATGGAGCTTCGTAATACGACCAATATACAGCCAAGGGGACGAATCACCTTAGGGGACGAATCACTCTAGGGGACGAATCCTCCAAGGATGAATACTCCGGGGGCGAATGAACCGGGTTATTTCACCCGGGGGCGAATCACCCTCGCACCGTAATATCGTAATGAAAATCCGCCACGTAAACCTCTGGTCAGCGTATGCGCAGTTGCTGTTTTGGTAACTTCTGGTCTGTGACACCGGTATGGGGAGGAGGAAGGGCACAGGGAGGGCTAGAATGGCGCTGTGAGGGTGTGAAGGTCAACACTCAGCCTGTCATGAACGGTGGTATGAGGCATATTATCTCAACAACCTCGTCCCATCTCAATGAATGTCTAGACGTGTGACTGCTACTCACCCTGTCAGCTAGCGGTCCATGCAGCACGACCTTGCTTAATATTCAAGACGATTGTGTAAGCATTCCTTTTTATCCAACTACTATACAACTTTGTTATGATAGATTTATGTTCATGGATGGCGGTAGATCACATAATTTTTTTTTTAACAAGCAATAAGACAATTACTTTTCCTTCTTTCTCTCCTGCTACCATTTCATTCCTATCCTATGTACGTACATACAACCCGCACACTACTTGACACAACCCTATCAACGTCATAGTACTCCACCAACCACTCACCACCACTCACTACAGCAGGGCTAATCAATTAGTTTAGGAGTAGGGCCGGATTACAATACTGAAATTGATGGATGGGCCATACATTTATTTTACCTCCATTATTTTATCTCAACATCCACAACTAGAACGTAACAAAAATGTATAACTTGTTTCATTCAGCTAATCAATACAGTTTGTCGCGTCAAAAATATATTTATGTGAAATTTCGTACCGACTTAAATAGTATAGATAATAAATTAGTATAAACATAAATAATATATTAAATTAACATCTGCCTTATGCCCTTTCAGCCTTTCAAGCTGAAAGAGCAAAAGGCAGATGTTAGGCACGACAGGACTTTTTTTTATTTTTTTTATTTCCATTTATTGCAGTTTGACAGAAGAAAAAAAAAACAAACAAAACAAGGGATAGAAACATAAAAATTAAAAATAAAGAGAATAAAAAATATACACAATATATATATATACATACACATACATACATATACATAAATATACAACAGGACCTCCAGTGTGTTAGTGAACCATGTGGATAATAAGAGACACATATACCAAGATGGGAGGGAGCCAAGGTTATCATAAAAAACCTCTCGCAGCAACAAAGAAAAGCGTACGAATTCATAACTAACAACAAGAATAAAATAAATAAGAGGACCGGAGACATTGTGTGGGCGGAGGTCGCGCCCCGAGTAGTGGAAATAGAATTGGGGAAGAAAATCAACCAATCAGCGAGGAGGATGCGTGACCCAAGTGACACGTGTTTACTCCAATCACCGCCCTCGTAGACAGTCAGTAGTCCCTCCCGAGAGGTAGAAATATACAAGATTAACTGACTATCACCACGCGCAGATTATAGTGACGTCAGAGAAAGTTTGTGTGAGAAAACGACGATTTTGTATCGTGGACTATTGTAAAATATGCTCGTAATATTGAGATACTCTTTAATTCTTTATTATTTTTTTTATTTGTCATTGACTTTATATGAATCTTCTTTTTCCAGAAGAAATGAACACATTCATATTCAACATTTTCTTTATCTTGTTGCTGTATTTATACGAATGTTCCATGTTTCTATTAAAAATCCTTATTCTGAGAAAATCTCTCTCTCTCTCTTTTTCTCTCTCTCATTCTCTCTCTCTTATCTCTCTCTGTATATATATATGGCTTTTAGCATTTACAGTGCATGAAGAAAGAAGAAAAGAGAGAAAGAATAGACAAGATGAGAGAGAAAGAATCTGAAAAAGTAAGAGAGAGAGAGATGAGAGGAACCATGGGATAGAAGAGAAGATAACAAGAGGAGGGAGCAAGAATGAGAGAGAGATGAGAGAAGAGAGAAGACGAGAAGAGAGAGAGAGAGATAAGATGAGAAGAGAGGAGAGAGAGATGATGAGGGAGAAGGACGAGCGAGAGATGAGGAGAAGAGAGAGATGGAGAGAGAGAGAAGAAGAAGAGAGAGGAGATGAGCAAGAGGAGAGTAGACGAGAGAAGAGAGAAGACGAGTAGCGACGAGAGAGAGAGAAAGAGAGAGAGAGAAAGAATACAGAGAGAGATGATAGAGAGATAGAGAAGAGTAGAGATGAGAGAGAGAGAGAGAGAGTAGAGGATATGTAGAAGAGAGACGTAAGAGTAGAGACTAAGATGTTTTTTTATAGAGAGAGTAAAGAGAGATTATTTAGAGAAGAAGAGAAAGATGAGAGACGATGTAGTAGAGTGAGATGATAGAGAGTTCAGTATGATAGAGAGAGAGATGAGAAAATGATATCGAGCGAGATCTAATATACATTTAAGAGATCGGAATAGATGATCGAGATGAGATAGTAGTATGAGAAATGAGAGAGAGAGAAGAGAGGAGAGAGTAGAGAGAGAGAGAGAGAGAGAGAGAGAGAGAGAGAGGAGAGAGAGAGAGAGAGAGGAGAGAGAGAGAGAGAGACTAATCCACCCCACCCACCCACACACACCTGTAGAGTCATGACCTCACCCAGACCTACACTACAGGTCACTGCTTTCTCCTTCCTCGTTCCACTTTCATAAAAGTATTATTATTATTAATATTATCTTTATCATTATTATTATTATCTTTATTATTGATTACAGTTCCGGGTTTAAAGTTGGAATGGCTGACTGTGATCCATATTTACGAGGGGAGGATTGAGAGGGAGGAAATGGTTGTCATGGAGATTGAGCCGGTCCCACCCAGATCCAAAAGTACCAGGAGATTTCGCCAGGTGTGGATTCAGGTGAAAACAGGGTGAGAGAAGATACGTTCTCTACGCATGCTCATTCAAGACTGACGAACTGATTTTGTTTGAGGATGACTCCCAAACTTTCTCTAACGACACGCGCACCAGATAAAATGTTAGTTGGACGTGGAGGGATCTATTAAAAGCCTCGGAAATGTATGTCAGGTATTGATCTCGGATATTGATCGTTAAACAATTCTATTAAGTTTCCTCGCAACCTACGTTTTGACAAACTTAAAAAGTTTAGTTCCTTCAATCGCGCTTCGTATGGCTTGTTTCGCATGCGCGGAATCATTTTAGTAACTTTTCTTTGTACTCTCTTCAGATTGACTATAATTCATCTACTATAGTAGGGTGACCAGAACTGAACGCAATATTCAATATGAGGACGCACGATCGCATTGAAAAGTGTAGGAATGAGTTTTTCAGACTTACATTCGAAAGTTCTTCTATGGAACTAGTAATGTTTTAGCCATCTTAACAACTTCTGAACAATGTTTACTGGGCTTGAGGTCGTTTCTTATAATAAACACCAAGTCTTTTTCTTCGGTAACATTGGAAAGTTCACGTCCGTCCATTGAGTAGTTAATGTGATCGTTACTACTTCCTATATGCCAATCCTTACACTTATCGGTATTAAATTTAATTTGCCACTTATCTGCCCAAGTGATCAACGTCAGATTGCAATTGCATCTTATCGACAGTTTTGATTACTATATTCGTTATTTTAGTATCGTCCGCAAACTTTGATATCTTACAGATGAGGCAATATCGTTTATATAGATTAAGATTAAGAAAAGTACAAGACCTAGCGCAGATCCCTGCAGTACACCACTTAAAACATCTTGCCAGCTAGATGCTTTTCCATTCATTATAACACGCTGCTTTCTCTCAGAAGGCAGAGAAGGAGGAGGAGGAGAAGGAGAAGAAGCAGGAGGAGGTGGAGGAGGAGGAGGAGGAGTTTTTCCTTATCCTGTATTTTATCTTTTTTATTATGTGTGTAACTTATTCACAATTCCATGTAAATATAAAAACTATTCATATTCTTTCATTTGTATTCATGCTCGAAAAATATTTATAGCGCGCTTTTGTATGAGGGAGGTTGTGGCAACCCGCATGGTACACGTCAAGATTGCTAACTTAGTGTCTCAGATACACAAGAGAGTAGTTGCAGCCTGCACTCTAAAGACAACTTATCTTACTACTCACTACACTACATGCACTTACGTCAGTACACGATCTTCACAAAAAAATTCAAAGGGACTACAAGAAACCCTGCCTCGGAGGCCCTAACTGGGACACCATAAATATCCCCAGGTCGGACCGACTTAACGGTGGCGACTCGAGGTGTCTTGATACTTTCTCTAGCTATTCTCCTTAATCTTCTGCAACATTCGCTATCCTGTCCAATCTTCATAATGTAAAAGTTAATCAGTATCTTTACTCCTTCATCCCTTTCACTGGTAAACTCTGGAACACTCTTCCTGTTTCTATTTTTTCATCTTGCTACGACTTAAATTTTCTCAAGAGAAAAATAACAAGATTAGATTAGATTAGATTTGATTAGATATTTTATTGACCACATCAATACAAAGAAAAATCCCATACTATATATCTTAGGGTCCAACAAAAGAATACATAATTATGATGAATAACTAAATTATAACTCTTCACTCAACCTAAAGATTCACGCATATATCCGTAATATTTTGTATATAGCTGTACACACATCATCATCGATCATTGTTCTTGAGAATAAATCATAGATACTTTTGATACTATACACGTTGCGAACATCTGGTAAGATAAGAGATACTCAGCCATGACATATTCTTCGGTCTGTATCTTGCCTAGGGCCGGATTTAGGAGTGGGCAAAGTGGCCAGCTGCCCAGGGGCCTCCACAAAATGGGGCAAACTGGCAAACTGGGGCCTGACTGGGGCCTCCACATATTACAATTTTTGTTCTTATATATTTATTTACTTAATACTTCTGGCATTATTCTAGTGTTTGCCCATACTCTCCCCTCTCCCCCAAATCAAGTTTGGGGACCTGGGTAATGCGAGATATTTGACTGGGGTATAAAATATGCGTCGCAACCACATAGTTTTTGAGTTAGGGGTGTTGAAAATTTTTCCTAGATCTAGGGAAAATTCATTGGATTTCTTCTGCGTCCAGAGACGTGTGAACCTGCCGATATTCACAGAATGATGCATATATATAGGGTTGTAGGGGAGGCGGTAGCAGAGTGGTTAGCGTCACTGAGTGGCGTTCTCGAAGACCCGACGAACCCGAGTGAGACCCATAAATCCACTTTAAAATATTTCTGCACCGTCGAGTGGCCTAAGAACACCCACATGCCGCCCATTAACTCTACCTTCGACTGCGAGTGCATCGGAGGAAACAGGGGGCGGCATGAGCCTCTAATCACAGGCGTCACTATAAAAATCCTGCCTGCGCCACCACGGGCGAGGGCCAACCATCACAGCCCTCAAGTGAGCCTCCAGGGCCTGCCATCCGAGCCTTGGAGCTCACGGCCTACAGGCACTTTAGGCATAAATGTAAAAAAAAAAAAAAAAAAAAAAAAAAAAAAAAAAAGAATAAATGGTCAAAGTTCCCGAGATCTAGGGAAAATAGATTGCATTTCTTCTAAGTACAGAGACGTGTGAACCTGACGATCCTCGCAAACAGAATGATAACCGGAGTGTTGAGCCCCCTCCCCCCCCCCTCTCACTTAGGGTAAGGGTAGAGTAAGGTTACCGGGGAGTCTAGAGGGTTGAAGCCCCCCCGTTAGAAGGTTAGGTAAAATTTGGTTAGGTTAGATATATTATTGGGTGATTATTGCTAAGAGGTTAGGTTAGATTGACGGGGGTCGAGGGAGGCAGAGCCCCCCGCTAGGCTAGGTTAGGTTAGATTACTGGGAGGTCGAGGGGAACGGAGCCCCCCCGCAAGGAGGTTAGGTTAAATTTTCTTAGATCTAGGGTATTTGGCTCTTTTACATAATTCCAAAAATACGGGTTTCCGACGCATTATTTGCACCCCACCCGAAAACCCTGCATTCCCACAGGTTCCCAAGCTTGTTTGGGGGAAGGGGAAGAGTATGGGCAAACACTAGAAATTTACCATACTTCTTTGTATATTTATATAATAAATTTCTTTAAATCGAGGCCTTAATTTTTTATCAAATTTAATCATTTATCTTATATCCAACTGCCTAGATTGTGTTGCTTGATTGCCTTGATGCTTTAATCGGAAGCCAACAGTCTCTTTTTAGGTAGGCATGGCGTCGACTGTAGCGAGGCTATAGCCAGTGGCTTAGCTCAAAGTTTCATATAATTCATATATACAAGAAAAACACTCATTAAAAATAAATTAACCTTGAAAGTAACTCCCGCCAGTAAATTTCATATCAACCAAATTTCTAGGCAGTGAGCTCAAATTTCAGAAAATAAGGGGCTTAGGCTACTCCTGTACTTCATAATTTTAACAAGGGGTGACCCGATTCATAGTCTCGCAACATCAATGTGTTACTTCTCAATCTGAATACTTCATTAAGCTGTGTCCACTTAAAAAAAATCTTTACCCAATTAGCTGATAGAGTACCCCAATTTTGTCACAATATACTATAGCTCATATACTTTCTCAATTTAGCTGTGTTTATTGCTTCAAAATGCTCCTAAAATGGCTAAAATTTCAAAAAAATCCCCCAGACCCCCAGCTGCTCAGTCTTGCTTCGCTCGGCACCCCATACTTTGTAAAATTTTGTAATGAAGGGGCCAGGGCCTCCACACAGAGGCTGCCCAGGGGCCTCCACAGGTCTAAATCCGGCCCTGATCTTGCCGCAGGGACACAGCCTCTCATCCACCGGGAGACGGCCGCGTCCCCTCCTATTCCACCTGCCTGCCTCTATAACTAAAGAGTGAGCTGACACACGGAAACGTGTAAAAGCTATTCTATGTAATTCACTGTTATGCTTTTCAATATACAAAGATCGCACTGTTAAGTTGGGATTCATGACATTTAAGTATGTTATTCTTCTTGATGAAGCAGAATGCATGATGTTATTTTTAAGTGTATCCATTGCTACTGCACAGTCATCAATATTATTGTTTACTAGCCGAAAAGCCGCCCTCCGGGCGGACTTTTTGGCTAGCTCCTGCGGAGGGCTATTGGTCGGCCCACCAAACACAGACTCTCCAGATAACCCCTTCTAACTTTCCTGAAATCATAGATGTAGAAATGTATGTATTAACGCCTTACCCATCACCACACACTCATTCACTCACCCATTACCCATCACCACACACCCATTCACTCACCCAGTACCCGTCACCCCCCACCCATTCACTCACCCATCACCCATCACCACACACCCATTCACTCACGCATTACCCATCACCCCCCGCCTATTCCCTCACCCATCACCCCCCCCCCATTCACTCACCCATCACCCCACACCCATTACCCATCACCCCACCCATTCACTCACCCATTACCCATCACCCTACATCAAGGTTTCCTCAATTCTCGCAACCACTTTTTTCACAATTCTCGCTAATAGGCTACTAAAAATGTAAAAATAAATAAAAGTG
>JACEEZ010007397.1:275000-282500 GCA_016584305.1 Chionoecetes opilio | reverse complement strand
GTTGAAAAGTGATGGGGCAAGGACGCACCCCTGCCTCACTCCTGTATTCACATGAAAGAAGCTGGATACACCTGCCCCACACTTCACAGCACTCTCAGTCCCAGAATACAGACCAGTTATCAAACCAATAGTCCTTGCAGGAATCCCTCGAAGTCGCAGAAGATCCCAAAGTGACTCACGATGCACTGAGTCAAACGCCTTCTTGAGATCAACATAGGCTGCAAGCATCCCCTGTCGAAACTCACGTCGGCGTTCCACCAGGACACGAAGCGCTAGGATACGGTCCGTTGTTGACTTACCAGGCGTGAACCCAGACTGCTGAGGTCTCTGATGCTTCACCAGATGACTGCGAATTCGTGTCAGCAATAGATGGGCAAGCACCTTGCCTGGTACGCTGAGCAGTGTAATACCGCGGTAATTGTTGCAGTCCTGACGGTCCCCTTTCCCTTTCCAGATAGGGACGACCAGCCCCCTTTTCCAGTCAGGAGGAATGGTACCTGATTGCCACACGGCAGTCAGGACAGCATGCAACCCGCGGATCATGGCCTCACCCCCAGCTTTGAGGAGCTCCGCACTGATATTACAAACACCAGCTGCCTTTCCACCCTTCAACTTTGCTACAGCCTCTCTGACTTCGTCAAGAGAGGGTGCGGTTTCGTCAATGGGAGGATCGGCATCCACTGCCTGTAACCCAGTGGTGTGAAGCTGCTCAGTTGGAGGGTCCACCGTGAACAACTGCCCAAAGTACTCAGCCCAACGAGCCATCTGCCCATCCATGTCCGACACGAGGCGCCCATCTGCTGTTCGAATAGCACTCGCCCCAGAAGGAGACTTGAACGGAGCTTCTTCAGGGCTCGGTAGGCGGGTCGGAGGTCATTAGCGTTCAAATGACCCTCGACATCCTCAGCGAGACTCCTGACATACCTCTCCTTGTCTCTCCTCAGGAGGGTTCTAGTCCGGCGTGACAGAGCCCTGTGCTGGTCCCGGTTCCCAGCCAGCCTGGCAGCGCGACTCTCCTCGATTTCTCCAGCGTCTCCGTCGAGACAAAACCACGCCTTGACCTCGGGCGCTCCCCAATACACTCCTTGGCAGCCTGTAGAGTTTCATGTTTGAAGGTATCCCACAGTTCTACAGGATCCCCGAGAGCACCGAGCACATCAAACCGATTTGAGACTGCCACCGCATACTCATGAGCACATGTCAAGTCCTTCAGTTTCTCAAGATGAAACACAGTATGGTTACCTCTTGAGATTCTTCTGGACTTGACATGAAGCTTAAGTGTAGCAACAACAAGTCTGTGATCTGTTCCAAAGAACTCAGCACTCCGGTAAACCCTGCAGTTCTGGAGGATCCTCCAACGAGTACTAACGAGGATGTGGTCGATCTCCTTAGCTACCCCTCCGGCATTACTATACCATGTCCAGCGGTGCAGCTCTGGTCTCTGATACCAAGAACCTGCAATTCTCAACCTTCTGGACCTTGCAAAGTTCAGAAGCAGAGAACTGTTGGTGTTTCTGGTACCGGAACCATGGGGACCAACACACAACTCGTAGCCATCTCTCACAGTGCCAGTAGTAGCATTGAAGTAGCATTGAAGTAGCTCATATAGCATAGGTATATATACTAACATACAACGCATCCTTCTTCCAACATTTATTATTTACTTTTCTTGAGATTAATGATATCATCAAGTCACGGAACTCACTGGTCTGGTAACATATACCAGGCAGCATTTTTACAAAGTCAGGTTAATAGTTTTACATCAGTGCTCTGATTGGCCAACGTTGCCCTACTTATGAAGTTATACCCATTGCTGAGCTGTTAAGTGCTTCTATAATGTTTGTTGATCTGTTTCCTGCATCAAGACATTTCAAAGATATACCAGTTGATAAACAAATAATTATTTGAATATATAATCATTGAAGTCTTAAAAAAAAAAGGAAGTAAATGATATACTAGAAACGTTTGGTTACTATGATGCGATGGTTACGCGCGTGTGGAATGTTTCAGGTCATATTTTTCTTTCCTTTCTTTAATCATTAAGGTCAGTGTACCATTGTACTGTATAACCAGATATCCACACTTTGACCTTAATACTACAGTACGACACTAAATAAATCAGCATGATGATACAAGTGCATGGGAAATGTTGATTCTGATGTATATAACGCGTTGTAAAATCAGAAAAGAACCATTAAATCGGGATAAACAACAAAAACAAACTTATCAAAATAACAAAAAAAAATTGTTATCTATAAAAACGGAAAATCCAAGTATTTTGCATTCTTATACAGAACAGACTCTACAGAAAGAGAGTGAAACAAAATTAGAAATAAACAACAGTAAAATTGCAAAAAATATTTTTAAGAAGCTTCTTTAGAAAAAGGGATGCTGTAAAAGCCTACAATATGCGTAAATAAACAAATTATGTCATATCTGGGCCGCCAGTCAGTAGCAGGCGGCTGCTCTGAGTGCTTTCATCAGTTGCTCGATTTTGAAGGATTTACCAATCTTGTAATTTCCAGGACAATTGAATGTGTTCAGTTTCGAACCAACCTGTCATCACGGAATAGTTTGTTGAATGGAAAGAAATATATTCCATAAATGCAAATGCTTGTTTTCACTTCGTGATAGTTTTCCAAGAAAATGAGACTAAAGTTTAGTAGAAGACTTTAAAACGTCATCACCGCGGTGTGAAACAAAGGGGTGAAGGGCATGTCAACAGGGTAAATAAGATTCCTTGTCTCCTAACTTTAATGGTGGTATTTCCTTAGTAGGCATTCAATTTATAGTGTAATGTAAATTAGGTAACACCGTGAAACACATTGCAACATATTTTCTTTTCATTGGTATTCATATGCATTACATTTTTATCATGGCTTAAACTGACAAAACTGTGTTGCTACGTTAACTGTGAAATGATTTGAGTTAGAAATGAGGCAGGTAAACCATGTAGAGTAATAAGTAAGAAGTGGCACATAACACTGGATGCACTTATAAGTAAGGGAATCATGACCTCTTCTTTTTTGTAGATTCCACTTATTTACCTCTTACTATAAATAAGTGGCGTAACGTTATATGTAAATGATCAGTATTATTCTTGTCTTTCAATCAATTAAAATGATTCAATACAAAAGAAAATATCACAGCTAGGCCTTCATGTTTCCTAAAAACAACGACCACTGGACGGCATTCTGGCAGTGTCTGTCAAATCAATAGGAGCATATCGTCATATGTGTGACGTCACAAGTTTCCTTGCAAAAATGTAAACAAGACTTTATGAAAGTCTTGAAAGTTGTCCTCAACAAGTTTGTAGAAGGATGAAGAACATGAGGAAGTAGAGGGGGGAAAGGAGAGGAGGATTATGAGAGATTACAAAGGTTTTACAAACAGCGGAGAACCCTGGAAGAGAGAAGAGAGAGGAGAGAGAGGAGAGAGAGAGGAGAGATAAGGAGGAGAGAGAGAGAGAAATCATGAGAGAAGAGAGAGAGAAGAGAAGAGAGAGAAGAGAAGAGAGAGAGAGAGAGAGAGAGAGAGAGAGAGAGAGAGAGAGAGAGAGAGAGTATGCACATGGGTTGGAAGTTAGACAAGGATAACAAAAATGAGGAGAGCACGGGTGCAAAGACGACTAGAGCAAGAGGTGAAGGAGGAGGCAGAGAGGCGAAGTAAATGAGATATGAAAGAAAGAGTACTTACCAAAATAAGGAAGACAACGGTATACTGAAAGGGATGGAGGGAGATGAATGTAGAGAGCGGTGAAGGTGAAGCGAGAGAAAAGAGAAGATGGGGAGTGAGAGGGGAGGAGACGAAAAAAACATGAAAAAGCGAAGAATTAACTGATAAGTTACAGGTGATGCAGGGAAAGGAGGGAAATAAATAGTTAAAATAATAGAAAAGAGTGTGCTGTTGTTGGAATAAAAGCCAACAAGGGACAAAGAGTGATAAAGAGCAGAGTGAGAAAGCCAAGCAGTTGCTAATGGCGGGAAGGATTAGGAGGTGAAATGGATGAAGAGAAAGAAGGCTGGGGACGAAAGGAAGAGTTAAGGAAAAGAAAGATAAGTGTTAGAGGGAATCATGGAAAGGTAGGAATACGAGAAAGGAAAAATATGAGAAAAAGAGGGCATAAGGGCTTAGCGGGATGAAAAGAAGTATAGAATCCCGATGGTGACTCAGGAATACCACATGAGAATGGGCGGTAAACTTACAGTTCCTAGCCACGCATAATGACTCTTCTTCTTCCTCTTTTTATTGTTACCATTATCATTGTTATCATCATTACTATTATTATTATCATGTCAGTCACTAAGCACTTTTGCTAATTATAGCAATTCCTTCTAATCCACAACAAATATTATACACACTTAACAGCTGTCATATTTGATAATAATGTAACAATCTAGATGATACTCAGATCGTGTTAAAGCTCAGATTTTATTTCACTCAAATTAATATTGATCAAAATAATATTAGGCAAATAATAAAAATATATATATATATTTATACACTAATGCATATTCATATGTTCATGTCTGTGAGAAAGAAAGTGGAAGACTAAACAATGTGGAAGTGGGACACCCATCAGCTGTCAACGTCAAGGTCCGTCAGCAAGCCTCAAGATCCATGACCTCACCTAAGTGACTGGGCAAGGGACGGCCTGAAGGCTGAGAATGGATGGACAGGCATAGACAAAAATCACTATAGTCTATTTTTTTATTATGGTCAAAATGCACTAAGGAAGCCACGCCCCCTGCCTGCCCTTCTATTCTACGGGGCAGCTGATTGGTGCATCCTCGTATCATCACTACCAATCACAATATCTTCACTACTTAACAGCGGCGTGATCACTGAACAGAGCAATCTTCACTACAGAGGGTGACAAAATCAAAAATCCCTCTGTAGTGAAGATTGCTCTGTCCAGTGGTCACGCGCTGTTAAGTAGTGAAGATATTGTGATTGGTAGTGATGATACGAGGATGCACCAATCAGCTGCCCCGTAGAATAGAAGAGGAGGCAGGGGGCGTGGCTTCCTTATGCATTTTGACCATAATAAAAAATGTGACTATAGTACTCCGATCCGACTGCACTACCTATACATACTACTCCTGTACGACGAATTAGAAGATATAATAAACTTGTACAATCTGTACGGCAACCTTGAACTCAGCCAGAGAGAGAAGAAATAATCGTAAACAAACAAACAAAAAATAATTATTATTGTTATCATTTTTCTTTTATTGTAATTACCATTATCATTACCATTATCATTATCATTATATTATCATATCATTATCTATCATATCTTCTATATTTCTCAATATTAATATTATAATATTTATATTTATATTTATATTTGTTCCTTCTTATCTCTTATACTTGCATTCTCTATTCATTCTTATCTTTCCTTATCTTTCCTCTTTCTTTCTTCTCCTCCTCCTCCTCCTCCCCTCCTCCCCTCCACTTCCTCTTCCTCCCTCTTCCTCCTCCTTCCTCCTTTCCCCCCTCTCCTCTTCCCTTCCTCTTCCTCTTCCTCTTCCTTCCCTTCTGCTTCCTTCTTCCTCCTCTTCTCTCTTCCTCTTCCTCCTTAAAGTCTCACGTCCTCCTACAATCTCCAGTCTGCGAACAGTTCAAATAGAAAGCTGGCGTATGTATCAAGAAAGAAAAAACGATCGGGCCTACCGTAAATAGGAGTATATGTCATCATAAAACACAAACGAAAGAGTTATAGTTCGAAAGATTACCTCGCGATACGAAAAAGTTAATAAAGAGTAAGCAAAATATTGAAGTATATTATGCAAGTATTACTAAATCGACCACCAAAAATATAAAAGCGTAAGAATAAGGTAATTACAGGGAAAACAGGTCTTCTCCACCTCGAAAACGGTTAACATACGAATGAGATCGAGATGGCAGAAATATTCAATGATTACGTTGATTGTTTTTTTACAGTCGAAAAATTAATGGTACAGAAGAAGTTGGCTTCGATCAGATTGATATAATTCCATTGAGCTATTTATTGTGAGTTTCTTGAGGAGATGATAATTAGGGCAATTGATAAACTCAAAATTAACAAATCCCGTGGGCTAGATTGTACTCCTATGCAAGTTTCAAAAGAAGCAAATTATCATATTTGCAAACCTCTTTCAATACTTTTCAGCAAATCCCTTGATGCTGGTTCGTTGAGAGTTCCTTGCGACTGGAAACTAGCAAATGTTAATCCAATATATGAGCAAGGTGACATGACATTACCGAGTAATTACAAACCGATTAGCCTCAAATCTGTAGTCTGTAAATTAATGATCATCATACAAGATCGGATGGTAAATGTTTTTGAAAATAATCTGATTAAAAACGCCCAGCAAGGCTTTCGTAATAAACGCTAGACTTCTCTAATAACATAAAACAGTATGCATGATGAGACAAAAGCAGATGTACTTTATCTTGACTTTCAGAAACCGTTTGGTAAAGTCCCCCATACGTGCTTACTTAGAAATTATAGTTGCATGACATAGAGATACTTGCAAGTGGCAGGTAGACTGGCTTTTCGAGACAGGGCAGCGTGTAGTAATCAATGAATAAAACATCTATCTGGCGAAACTAAATAAGCGATGTACCGTAGCGATGTACCGTAGCGATGTACCGTACCGTACCGTCTATGTTTGGTCCTCTACTTTTCTTAATCTACGTTAACGATATTGACGAAGGCCTCACTTGTAAGTCATCAAAATTTGCTGACAATACTAAAATAATTAATAAATTAACCTTGACTGCCGATAAGATGCAATTGCAATCCGACCTTGACCGCTTAGTAAATTGGACAAACATGTAGGATATGAAATTTGATACCGCTAAGTGTAAAGTTTTGCTTATAGACAACCTCAAGACCAGTTAACATTGCTCAGAAGTTGTGAAGAGAGCTACCAAATCGACCGATTTCATTGGAAGGACTCTCAAATGTAACTCGAAGTAAGTCGTAAGTCGTTCGGGGAGGCCGTGGCTGAGTGGTGAGCGTCATGGAGTGGTGAGTTCGAGGTCATGAGTTCGAATCCCACCGGGGCAACTTTTTCGGCAATCTTTATCGCGGTGGCCATTTGATTCGAACCTGGTAGTAGTGAGCACGAGGTCCCAAGTTCAAGTCCTGCCGGGATCAACTGTTTCTTCCATCGTCGAGTGGCCCACATGGGTCCCACATGCTGCCCATCAACCTCATCTTTAACTGCCAGTGCGGCGGAGGGCACCAGGGGGCAGTATGAGCTGCTCAAATCATCACAGGTGTAACTTTAAAAAATCCAGCCTGCGCCACTATGGGGGAGGGCCGACTATCACTACCCTCCGGAAATGCAGGGCAACCACCTAAGCCCTAAAAGAAAAAAAGGAAAAAAGAAGTCTAAGGAAGGAACATAAGAAACCTACTGGTGCTATCGTCTCTCCAAATTAAAAAATAATATGTAAAGGTCATTATTACACTATTCAATGCGATCTTGCATCCTCATCTTTGATGTT
>JACEEZ010007397.1:252500-267500 GCA_016584305.1 Chionoecetes opilio | reverse complement strand
TTTTATACTGATAAACATATATTAGGTAGGAAATTATCCGATTTCATGATTTTTAATATTTAGTTAACGCTAATTTATTCCTGCTGCTAATTCATTTATGACTAAACGAAATATATCAATGGAAAGCTAATTAAATTCCGCTTCTATTTATATTCACCATGTAAAAAAAATTTGAGCAAAATATTAAATGGCGAAGAGTTTAAATTAATGCATATTTCTTGAAAGTCTCATAATGGCATTTCTTTGGTGTTTTTACGATTTTTTTATTTGTGATAATATTATAGAACGAACATTCCAAACCTCCGAAAGATACAGTATATCTTTATACTGATAAACATTATATTTAGGTAGTAACTTGTACGTGGGAGCGGCGCGGGTGGGATCTAGATGGTTGTGACGTCAACGGGCGATGTATCAGGCCTTGTCATCTCGGTGGCCTCGGTATTAACCATGCAGATTTATCGTTAACTAAATCAATTACTGTGCGGGCCCCGGTCTTCTCTCTCTCTCTCTCTGCTCATTCTCTCTCTCTCTCCTCGTCTCCTCTCTCTCTCTCTCTCTTATCTCTCTTGTCACTCCATATCTCTCTCTCTCTCTCTCTCTCGTCTTTTAGCGGAGAGAGAGAGAGAGAGAGAGAGAGAGAGAAGAGAGAGAGAGGAAAAAAAAGAGAGAGAGAGAGAGAGATAGAGAAGGAGAGAGAGAGAGAGAGAGAGAGAGAGAGAGGAGAGGAGGGAGAGAGAGAGAGAGAGAGAGAGAGAGAGAGAAGAGAGAGGGAGAGAGAGAGAAGATAGAATGAGAGAAAGAGTGCAAGAGAGACTGGGGCCGCCACGGTAATTTATTTAGTTAACGCGCTTAAAATGTGCATGGTACTACTGGCATGTATCGTAGAAACAAAATATAGCAATGGAAAGCTTAATAAAATTTCCAGTTTCTATAGATGATCTTCCATCATATAAGTTTTCCCACTAAGTTTTACATGACGAACGTGTTTTAATAGTGAATATGTTCATGCATATTTCTTCAGTCTCATAATGACCTTTATTTAATGGGTTTTAACTGGTGTTTTAATGTGATAATCAAGCTTATAGAACAAGCATTTCCGAAGAATAATAGTATATCCTTATACATGTAATAGACATGATATACTGCGGGGTCATGCCATTTCCACTGCGGGGTCATGCCAAATTATCAGTGATTATTTCAATATTATCACTGATAATTTTATTTGCAATAAAGCTAACCATTTTTCTTAATTACACAAAAAACACTTCCTGAATTTATTTAACGTTAGCTATAAAAGACTCTCCATTTTATTTTTAACAAAAAACTTTATGTCCCTAACTGATGGTGTTTTTTTTCCATGGATCGTGGCCTGGGTCCTTCATTTGCTAATGCTTTTTTATGTCACCCTAGGACATGTGGCTGTCTACTGTCCTAAACATTTTTAAACTTTTTATTATAAACGATATGTAGACGACACTTTTTTTACTTTTTAAAAATCCGAGACATTCCGTTATTTGCTGAAGTAGCCTTAAGTCTCAGCACCCAAATATTAAGTTTCCATATGAAATTGAAAAACAATCACATCACTACCATTTTTAGACTCCTAGTTACTCGTAAAAATAATTAACCTTACCACCTCATGGTCTATAGAAAACCCCCGTTCAACTGGTTTAGGAACTCAATATGCTTCATTTTATCCCTTAACCTTTTTTAAAAAATCAATACTATTAAGAACCCTACTAACACAGATGCTATATTTCTCATCTAATTGGTTTTCCTTTGATAATGAGATCAAATTCCTTACCAATTTTTTCCAAAAACAATGGCTACCCCCCTCAAATTAATTGAAACAATCATACTCAAAGTTCTTAGATAAAAAGTTTCAACCGCAGAGTCTAACGAACCCCGAACCCATATAGAACCACACTATGGTTTTAAACTCCCATTTTATGGGCCATTCTCAGTTATACCATTCGTAAAAAAAAAACTCAATGATCTACGAGAAGTCACATCTTCCTAAACTCAAAATTTAAATTTATTTTTACTAATTCTCTTACCCTAAAGAACTCATTTCAAATATAAGACTCTATAAAAACCTAAACCCTTATTTCTAACATAAATTTATGAATTCAAATGTTTCTAGCTGTACCCTAGATCGTCGCGAGGACGACAAAGGTCTTCTACACCCTTAGGCTTCTGACATAAAGGTGTTTCTTATGCACGTACTGGTCGACACCATTTCCTTCACCTTCGCAATCTGCAATCCGCTCACACTCACATGATTTAGATCACCCTTTTCTATGAATGACTTTAGTATCCTATCCAAGGCACCTACCCTAGTGCACTAATTTATTAGAACTATACCATCAAGCACTTGGTCCCCCTCTGATCTTAATAATCCAAGTCATTTCACGACAACTACATATACTCAAAATATTACCACTGTTTCGATTGCCCGACTCTCGGTGCCGATCGCCCACACAAGCTGAAATGTCACCCACAAAACCGTGTGTTCATTCAGTCCTCTACCAACTCCGACAGCACACCACACCAAGGTCCGTTAAGTACAAATATATTTTATTTATAGTTAGTAATTTTAAGAAAATATAGGAATTTTTATTGTTTCTTTAATTAATTTTTAGATGTTCTCGATTTTTAGCATTACAATATATTAAATTTTAACTATTTTTAGCCTGATGAGCCAATTGCCTTGGTGCGAAACGTTGCATAAACCCCCAAGTATCCGAGTGTCTCTGTCACCCTGAAACTGCCATGATGAATCTAACAGAAAATCAACTTATATATATTATATATTATATATGATTATATATATTATAAATATATCTATATATATATTATTATATATATATTATATATTATATATATATATATATATATATATATATATCTCTATAATATATATAATATGGCACTCAGTTATGAGCGCATACCTCCTGCCGAATATTCCATAAATTGTGTTGCCTGCCACAGTTTTTAATAGATTTCATCCAAATGTAATCAGTTCTTTCCTTATACCAAATAGACTGGTATACCGAGTTTGGTCTAAATCTATTCATAACTTTTCGATAAATCCTGTACACTAACAAACAGACAGACAGACAGACAGACAGACAGACAGACAGACAGACAGATCAGGGTGAAAACCTAACCCCTCCAACTTCGTGGGCGGAGGTAACAATATGCATACATTATATAATTTTATTAACTTATGCATAATACAGTATATGCATCAACAAAAATATTTTCCTTCCTAAATGATGTAAGATATATTATGCATAATTAAAAGTCTTCTTTCAGTGCGAGAAAAGAAAAGCCCTCTTGAAAAGAGAAAGCAACCACTTGTCCAACTCATCCTCACTTCTTGGAAAAGAAAGAAAAAACTAACTCTTGGTCCTTTTCGATAATTCCCTTTACAATTTGGGACACAACACATGAACAGCATGTTTACCTCAATAAACAAGTCTCTACTTTCGTCCTATTGGAGACACGACATGACCTCTCACTTCCACGTCTGAATCAGCACTGATGAAATGAAGCACTACTGTTGTCTCGTCATCACTCTCTCACCCCCCCATCAAACAGGCCTTCTCTTTCGTGGGCCTCGGGTCACCACGCGCGAGTCCCCATGCAGGCTCCCTTCCCATATCAAGCAACTCTCGATATGAAACGAAACATCAACTTGCCCCAGCCACGAGCCTTGTGGGCGCCCCCTTGGCCTCCTCCACGCCGGATTGTCTCTTACAGATACGACCCGATGGGAAGGATCGGTTTCAGGGTAGCGTGCCACATGCCCATATAGCCGAAGTTGGCTCTGACGAACTAAGTAGGTTATAGGCCTCGATTCAGTCTCACGGTGTAATCGCTGATTTGACACGTAATCACCCCAGCGATACCCCATGATTCCGCGAAGACACATATTACCAAAGGCATCGATTCGCTTCTTCAAGTTACTATTTAGTGTCCATGTCTCGCAACCATAGAATAAGACAGGGATCACAAGCGACTTGAAGATCCGGATCTTTGTCCTCCTGCCCAGGCACCGACAACGCCAAATACTCGTGCTGAGCGAGACCCAAAAACACCCCTGGGGGGTATGCCCAATCCCCCGTAAGACTTCTTGCGTGAACCCGCCAAACATTTTGGACTGCGCTACCAAGGTATGTAAAACTTTCCAAAATCTCAAAGTCCTTGCTCCAAACACCTGAACCTTTCATAAAAACAAAAGAAAATAAGGAAGCTACAAGGGCCGCGGGGCCCTCCTGGTAGTCCTGTCCCTTGGTCTTGAGCCAGGAGCCCTCAAGCCCCAAAGGTTTTCCCTCCTCGTGGCGCCTCGAGACCCCATCACCAGGACTCCAGCGACAGAGAAAAAGTTTTTTGCATCTCGGAAAAAAAATCAGTGATCTGGGTTTGCCGAGGGATGTTGGATAGTGCCCGATTAGTGGCGTGGGATGCCGCACCCCCATTTTTCCCCATTCCCAGAATCTTGATAGGGCACGGGGTTGAGGCGGGAGAGCGAGCTCCATACCCGTGTCAAGCTGAAACAGACTGACGAAATGTTCGTACTTTTTCCCCCTGAAATAGGTTTTCAAAAATTTCTTTTTATGTGGGGATATGACAATATCCCAAATATATTAAATTTTTATTCAATCGAATTTCACTTATGAATTATTTAAGTTTTTGTTTAACCCATGCAAAAAAACAACAGTTTTGTGTCTACCAAACCCAAAAACGGAGTTTTGGGACTGTACCCCAAGCTGACGGAATGGGCCAAGTTCAGATGTCGCGCAGAATAAATTTTTCATGAGCTCCTACTTCATTTTTTGCTGTATACATGCCATAAGGTATATAACAAACCCCAAATTTTGAAAACAAATTTTTTTGCAATGGTTTCCCATTTATAAATACTGAATGGATGAAAATTTTAATAAAAAAACCTGAAATATTTTGGGGGGCATCCCCGCGGGGTAAAATTGAAACAGCCGATTGATTCGTTTTGCCCTTTGGCGGCCGACCCACCCCCAAAAATTAGGACGAGTGTAAAATTTACAAATTGGCCCACTCAAAACAGCACCGGCTTAAAAAAAGTATAAAAAAAGTGGAAGGAGCTACAAAGTGTAAAATTACTCCTTTTTGGCCCCCTAAAAAAATACTTCTTATAATTATTAGCACTAATTTTCATCACGCGGGCACGAAAATAAGCCAGCTACACTTGGGTGAACAAAATAAATTGAAAGAACATGCAGCCTTATAAAAATCTAAACGAGGAAACTGCTAAAAAAAAAAGGTCACCTCACAGGGCTTGGAAACGCTTCAAATTCCTAACCCTCCTACCACTCTGAGAAGAGCGGTCAGCTCGCGCAAATGCCCTCGGGGATTAAGTATGTAGGGGCGAAGCCACCTGACCCGCCTCACCCTCACATGCTGGGTCACATGTTACTTGCACACGCCCTGCATGAGAGGGAGGAGGAAGAGAGAGAGCGAGGGGAGAAAAGGGGAGAGAGAGAAGAGAGAGGAGAGAGAGAAGAGAGAGAGAGGAAGGGGAGAAGAGAAAGAGAGAGAGAGAAGAGGAGGAGGAGAAGGGGAGAGAGAGGAAAAGGAAAAGAGAGAGAGAGAGGAAGAGAGAGAGAAGGGGAGGAGGAAAAGGGGGAGAGAGGGGAGAGAGAAAATGGATTATAAATTTTTTTATGATAAGATTTAAAACTGCTACAGATTTCTTGGGGTCCCCCGCCGGGATTTTGCCATTAACTTCTCTTTGTTTCCAAGTATTAGTTAAAATTTTAAAAAAAAAAAAAAAAAGGAAGGAGAGAGAGAGAGAGAAGAGAGAAGAAGAGAGAGAGAAGAAGAGAGAGAGAGAGAGAGGAGAGAGAAGAGAGAGGAGAGAGAGAAGAGGGGGAGAGAGAAAGGGGAAAGAGGAAAGAGAGAGACAACGAAGAGAGAGACAGGAGAGAGAGAGGGGGTGTACAAAAATTGGAATGGGGGAAGAGGACAAAGGTGAGATAAAATGGATGGAAGAGGAAGGGGGGGGGGGGTGGTGGCTTTGCCATAAAAAAAGTTAGACAATGTGATGAAAAAAATAAAAAAGACGAGTTAAGGACAAGGGGAGGGTGGGAGCTATTGTCGGGTCCTTAGGGGGGAAAAAAAAGGCTTTCGCTTACCTTAGGTGAAGGAAGTTTTTTGAGGGTTTTACCCAAGCATTTTGTGCCGTGAATCCCGAAAATCGTAGTTGGGTCACCTTTTAGCGGAGTTTTCGCGAAATTTTGAAATTTGGGAAATTTTTGGAAATAAAATTGGCAATAAAATTGCAGAATGAGAACCGGGACGTCGTGAGACCTCGTTTTAGACTCAAATTGAAGTTTATTAAGAGTGCATAAAATGTTATTGAGTACTCCGTGTTGTATCTGTTCGGATTACTGATCTATAAGGGAAAATTTAAAGAGATAAGGGGAAAAAAAATTGGGAAAAAATATAAAAGGAATAATTTTGGCCTTAAAGCCTGAGTTCTTAATAATTAAAAACTAATTTTAATTAGTAAAAAAAGTAAATAACAAACAATTGTTCTTAGGACACATTAATTAACGAATTTGTGCAAGGGTGGGTACAATTATTGCGTAGAACAGGGTATTTCAAACTAAAAAAATGCTTAGGATAAGAACCCTCAAAATACTTCCTTAAACCTAAGGTGAAGCGAAAGCCTTTTTTCCGCCCGAAGTGACCCGAGTATTAATCCAGAACACAAAATTTCAAACAACGAAACCGAGTCTCCTCCGCGTATTTTTGGAAAATAACAATTAGAACACAAAAAAACCCCTTACTGCGATAGCGAGCGTTCACAATTTGAAAAAAATCGAATATCTAGTCGTCTACGCCATCGACGTCCTCATGCCCATCTTCCTCGTCGTTGATGCACATCTCGGGGGAGCAATCCCCCAAAGCTCCGAACAAAGGGTCTGCAGGCGTTGACAGCGGCAGCGATTGGTCGAGCAGTTCGTCTTGCATCCGCATCCCATCCCATCCATGATACTTTGCGGGGGCGGGGGGCAGGGTGGAAGGGATAGGCGCCAGGTTTGGTCCGAAAGCCGTACTTGGTCGGGTCGAGGGTCACCAACTCCTTCTTCACCAGCCCCTCCCAGACGACGGCCTGTAGCTGGGCTCGCATAATGTGCTGGGTGGTGGCGTTGACTGTCGGAGGGGCCAGTGCTGCTCCAACCTTCTTTTCTGAAGTGCCGTCCACCTCGCCTGCGGCAGAGAGGCAGGTATATCCGTAAATTCTGCTCACGAATCGGCACAGCACGTCCAGGCTCTCTTGCGTCAGCGGACCGGGGCTTCGGAGTGTACCCAAAGCGTCGAGGGTTGCTGGTCGGCCGCCTGGAACCAGGCCAGCTTGCAACTTGCCTTTCCTGAAGAGGGGCGCAAGTGGTGTCGAACCAGCCCAGAGCAGGGAAAAGGACGTGATCACATCCGCGTGAGAGCCCAGTTCATCGTGGATGAGTGAACTTTTGAAAGTCGTCTTGCCAAGCTGGAGGCAGTGTTGGGAGGTATCTGGGGAAGTGTCGGAGGAGGAGGACGAGGACGTCAGTGTCCGGAGAAACTACGGTTCCCCTCACATCTTTGTCGAGCATGGAGAGATGAAAATATCATCTTAGTGTCCGCTTCCTCTTGTTCTGAAGCGAATTGGCTCCGGGTTCGGCCCAGAAGTTGCCACGGGCTTTGTCGCGCCACGCGCAGACGACGCGTAACCCCCCATGAATGGGGCTGGATTTGGGGGGCAATGAGAGAGGTCATAGCAGTCTTGTTGCTTTTTGGTGGACAAGATGTAGCCATGGTAAATTCCAGCTTTGATCCTCGTCGCTGCTTGGATGTCGATATCGTATCCTCCCCCTCGGGTCGCTGTTCCCTCGTCTTGTTTTGAGGGACGCGCCGAGGGTCTACCGTCAAAGACAAGGTGAAAACTCCCCGTAGCCAACACCCAGTTGGGCAAACTCTCTGCAGGAGGGATCCAACCAGGCCCTTTAAAGTTTGCTGAGCCGGAAACGGGGTGCTGCTGAAGGATAGCCATCCCGTCGAGGACCAGAAACGCGAGAGGATGAAGGGGTTGCGAGGCCGTGGAGACCGCCGCGTTCATCTCTCCAGAACCCTGAGAAGGGCACTTTTGTCGTGACCCGCGGGTGGCCTGGTCGTCAAAGAGGGAAAAGGGGGAATAGGGAGAGCTCATAGTTGGAGATGATGGTGCGAAGGTCCAGACTGCTGTCGATTTGGAGGGCGAGCAGCAGGCGCCGAGTGAAGTCTGAGGATCCCGTGACAATCACCTGCTTCCCCCCGTTTGAAACTTGGCTTCTTGCCCAGCGTTTTGAATGTATTGGTAGGTGACGATGCAGGACCTCCCATGGACTTTGCTGCGCAGTCCTGATCCTTCCCTCTTCGTACTTCAAGAGAGCTTCCTTGCCAGTCTCCTCGATTCTTGTCAGTGCGTCCAAACCACCCTTATCGGGAAACAAACCTTGCGGGAAAGGACGGTGGTGAGTTGGGTTTTTCTCGCGAGTGAAGGGGTTATGCTGGCGAAGAAGACCAGCAACCTCTTTGGTCATCTCGTGTGTCTTCTTCGTGACCGCTGGGCTGTCCTTGTGGTGCTTTGATGCCGTAGCAGAATTCCAAATGATTTGGCCTTGATTGCCAAGATTTGTCTTGGATCAAGAAGAATTTGGTCCTCGTCGAGGGATTTTTCGTGATCCTACAAGCCTCAAGCCTACAACCCTACAAGCCTGCTCATCTCCGTACTGCCTCGCGAATTTTTTGGGGCTGGTTTTTAGCAATGCACTGTCGGTGCCAGGGCCCAAAATCGTCCCTTCTAGGGGGACCTCCTGTGGGCTCTACGAATTGCCTTCGAAGCCCACTTGGCCAGCATACTCCGAACATCCTCCTGGGCGTCCGAGGTCGAAGGACCACATCTCCGTTAGTTGCACCGCAAAGACACACGATTTCATTGCGAGACCTGGGAAGGAAAATGTGCGATAGAATAAATGAATTTATTTTATTTACGGGTTTATAGCTAATTTCTAAAATTATAGCCCAAAGAAATTTTACATTTTTGCGAAATTTCATTACCGTATGTCATAAAATACGACCATGAGGGGACAGTCAGAGAAAAGTTACCATTTTCTATTATCAGACGGTTTGTGCCTTTATGAGAACAGATACAGCCAGAAACATTTCATGATTTGATGTGAAATTAAGGCCAAAATTATTCCTTTTATATTTTTTCCATTTTTTTCCACTTATCTCTAATTTTCCCCTTATAGTTCAGTAATGCGAACAGATACAACCACGGAGTACTCAATAACATTTATGCACTCTTAATAAGCTTCAATTTGAGTCCAAAAACGAGGTCTTTTACGGACGTCTTGGTTCTCATTCTGCCCAAATTTTTAATTGCCAATTTTTATTGCCAAATTGCCAAATTGCAAATTGCGCGAAAACTTACCGCTAACGAGTGACCCAACTACGATTTTCGGATTCAGCGGCACAAAATGCTTAGGATAAGACCCTCAAAATACTTCCTTCACCTAATGTGAAGCGAATCGCCCTAAGTGACCCTACTATATTCCCATTTCCTGGAAGAGTGTGTCGCGTTTACTCTTGAACATGTCAGGTTAGGTTACGTTAGTTTACTGTTAGTTTTACGGGTAGGTTAGGTTTTCTGTGAACATTGAATGGTGGAACATTGGAATAGGTGAACATTGATTGGTAACTTTGTGTGGGAGTCACAATGAGGCTATTTTCGAGAAAATTCTAAGGTTAGTTTCGGAGCTACCAAGCGTCTTCACTAGGTAACCTCATACTCTCATAGAGTTGGGGAATATGCTGACGGGACAAGGCAGAATGTAGGTTGGGCGTCTGACCGGTGTTGCGTTCCCAGCAGTCTGTGTATTCAGTGCAGTCCACCTTTGTTTACCAACAAAAGAAAACGCGAACTGCGCATGCGCAGAGGCAAATATTTACTAACAAAACTTGTTAAGTCAAACAAGACTTGTTTAAGTAACAAAGGCATCCGCAGGCGTCCTACGACAACCCGTCTTTGTTTACCAACAAAAGGGGGGAGCGCGAACTGCGCATGCGTGGAGGCGAAAGTTTACTAACAAAAACTTGTTATCAGCAAAAGCATTCGCAGGCGTCCTACAACAAAATGGCGGGAGATTTACAGGATGCACAGCTTTACTTATGATGCATATCAAAATAGTTTTGTTTTGAAATTAGCAAGATGCTGTATCCAGTAAATTTACTCATGAATCACTGCATAAAGGCTATTTAATGGTCCTTCACTTCACTATTACATAAGCAGAGCGTATTATTAGATTCATTAATGTTTTTTCTATGAAAGAATAAAACAATATGCCGTCCCCTGCTTGAGAACACTTTTAGGACATTCCGGAACACGCGACAAGATGCGTACACGTTACCGTGTTTAATGCGATCCGGCTTTCTTGATCAACAAGCCTTTGTTAAATGAACATTCGCTTCCGCGCATGCGCAGTTCGCGTTTTCATTTTTGGGAAAACAAAAGGTGGACTGCACCGAATATACAGAATGCTAGGAACGCGACACCGGGGCTATGGTACTCAAGAGAAAAATATCTGGCGTGGGAGAGGGGAAATAAGTTTGGCGGAGCAGGTGTCGGGGTCACCAAATTGAACCCAAACCCTCTGGCTAGTCCCTAGTCACCGTCACCCAATGGAGATGTGAGACATACTGCGCCGCGTTCCACCCACTGAGAGGCGCGAAGTGGCCTCTGTATTGTAAATAGAGTACGTATACCACGTGTAGCTCTCCCCGGCTGCATATTTCCGTTATGCACTCACATTTCGGCCTGCCCCCTCCGCTCCTCCCCCACATTCCGCTTCGACCACCTCTTCCATCCCCTCAACCCCGCCCACTCACTTGCTTCTGCTTGCATATTTTGGTAGTAGCTTGTGGGTAGTGTTTACAGCGTTATATTTTTTGTGCCAGCCTGTGGACAGTGTCTACACCGTTATATTTTGGTAGCAAACGGTGGTTCCACCAAATTCAGTGGTGAAAAGAAGGATATTAACCCTTCTCTTCTTCCTGGTCATTGTGTGTATTGTGCTGTCTCTGTCCACTCAGCCAGCCATGGTCTTCAAGCCGCAAGCTCTACAGCTCGCCTCTGTTCTCTGTCGGGCCTCCACCACCACCCAGTGATTTGTGACAAATGCTGACGGCATGTTATTCCCTAAGTTAGAGAATAACATGCCGTCAGCATTTGTAGGGACCCTAATATAACTACAAAGGAACTCAGAAGGAAGACACACTGGGCTTCCCACCTTCTCGCCCTTTTTAGTGCCCCGCTCTCGGTTGGCTGCGCGGGTGTTACTTGCACGGTGCGTTGGTGCATCCTCCAAGGCTAATGGAGGTCTCTCTCTCGGCTTTGGCACCCTTCACGCTCTCCGCTTCATGTGGGTTGTGTATCGCCTGCAATCAACAAAAGCGCTAGCCTGTGGCTGATCTTCTTTCTATACCTTGTAGCACGTGGCGTCATCTTCCTCAAACCACTCATCTAACCTTGGTATCTTCTACCTTAGTGCTGTCCTGGAGATATAGTTTCTCTAGACTGGGTATGATTCTTCATAATACTATCAGTATTGTTACACATTTAAGTTATATCCATCAGTGAGCAGTGAGAAGCAGTAATTCCCGACATATACAGGGAATTTCGGGAATTTGGGACCAGTGTTTCCCGCCATATTCTTGGCTTCCTGCTTTTTTGGTAGCTTTCTTTCGTGATGTCACCGCAGTATCGCTCTATTTTGCTCTTTTTAACGTCATGGCTAATGTGACCAGAGTCCCGCTTTTAGGCGGGACAGTCCCGCTTGTTCAGCGTATGTCCCGCTTTTATAAATGTTAGTAAAATGTCCCGTATTTTTTTACGTTTGTCCCGCTCTTTCGTTGAAGTCCCACCCAGGTGTGTGTACCACCCAGCGTTGGGTGCAAATCTTTACTCATCTCAAGGCCAGAAATGTCAATCACCAACGCATGTCAGAATTGGTTCAGTTTATACTCTTCCTTCTTGGAACAAATGCTTCTGAACGAACATTCTCTCAAACGAATAAGATATGAACATCTGAAAAAACCCAACTAAAATTCCCAACTCTAAAAACATTACTGACAACAAAGATACCTAAATTTCAAACATACCTGCATGGACGTCTACGGTAGGCCTATGCTGAAAATAAACTCCAAAATTATTAAAGAATTCATCCAGTGAAAAGTATGAAGTAAAAGAAAGCAGGATGTCCCGCATTTAGCTTAAAAAAATCTGGTCACATTAGTCATGGCTAGACTGTGATTTTAGTCGTTCCAGCACGAGTGTCTAATCAATTTTGCTAGCTGCTCATTTTTTAATTCCTTTCCGGTACTTTGCTGCCACTTTCAAATTATTCATACTGTATTTTGCTTCTTTGTTTTGTTACCTACTACATAGACAGTCACACTACACCCTTTTTGTGTTTCAACACATGTATGTACTTTGCTATGTCTGTTTCATTTATTTTCTTTAATGTGGTGTTATTGTGTGACACACACACACACACACACACACACACACACACACACACACACACACACACACACACACACACACACACACACACACACACACACACACACACACACACACACACACACACACACACACACACACACACACACACACACACACATGTACAGACATACAGACATACGCATACTACGTCCCGTTCTCTGTGGTTCAGTGTAGGGAGAACATAATTATTTTGTCACTAGTTTTTTTTATGTGTGTTTATTTCATGATTGTCTTGTAGTTTGTGAGTTGCTGCATGATTACTTGAGGGCTGTATGCTGTGCTGTTTGCTGTGACATATATCTGTACTCATGGCATTTCCCTATCGTCTCCGAGATGGAGTCGGCTGCCGGGTCTGCAAAAGGACTGGAGTCTCGCACCCCACCCCCGTCATCTCTGCAGGAGGGCTGGCAACACGGGGACTCCTCCCCCTCACCTCTGCAGGAAAACTGGTACACGCAACCCCACCTCACCTCTGCAGGATAGCTGGCTCACACGACCTCCTCAAGATATATATATATATATATATATAATATATATATATATATATATATATATATATATATATATATATATATATATATATATATATATATATATATATATATATATATATATATATATATATATCGAATCACTCCTGGGAAAAAACCTCCGGAGGGTTCTTCGTGTGGGCTCGTGCAACATCCTGAGCCTCTCAAACGATCGTCGACTACTTCTCCTATCGGGCGAGCTCAGTAGGCTGAGGGTGGATATAGTGGGACTCTCTGAGACGAGGAGGCCTGTCAGTGGCGAGACTAGCAGTGGGAGTTACACCTACTACTGGTCCGGCATGAGCAATGGTCACCGTGTCCGGGGAGTAGCTGCCTATAGGCATCTCCAGCATACTGCAGCCGTCAGTTGTTTAGGTTATTCCGGTTGATGAGCGTATAATGCGGGTGAGGATGAAATACACTCTGGGTTTCATGTCTGTTGTTGCAGTGTACGCTCCTACCGAGATGCGTAAAACTGATATGAAGGAAATGGTCTACGCCAAACTCGACTCTGTATTAGATCAGTGTCCTCCTCGGGACACACTCATTGTCTTGGTAGACTTCAATGCTACTACTGGCACTGTGAGAGACGGCTACGAGTTATGTGTTGCTCCCCATGGCTCCGGTACCAGAAACATTAACAGTTCTCTGCTTCTGAATTTTGCGAGGTGCAGAAGGTTGAGAACTGCAGGTTCTTGTATCAGAGACCAGAGCTGCACCGCTGGACATGGTATAGCAATGCCGGAGGGGTAGCTAAGGAGATCGACCATGTCCTCGTTAGTACTCGTTGGAGGATCCTCCAGAACTGCAGGGTTTACCGGAGTGCTGTGTTCTTTGGAACAGAGCACAGACTTGTTGTTGCTGCACTAAAGCTTCATGTCAAGTCCATAAGAATCTCATGAGATAACCATACTGTGTTTCATATTGAGAAACTGAAGAACTTGACATGTGCCCATGAGTATGCAGTGGCAGTCTCAAATCGGTTTGATGTGTTCGGTGCCCTCGATGACCCTGTAGAACTGTGGGATACCTGCAAACGTGAACCTCTACAGGCTGACAAGGAGTGTGTTGGGGAGCGCCCGAGGTCAAGGCGTGGTTTTGTCTCGACGGAGAGCTGGAGAAAATAGAGGAAAGTCGCGCTGCCAGGCTGGCTGGGAACCAGGTCCAGCACAGGGCTCTGTCACGCCGGACTAGAACCCTCCTGGGGAGAGATAAGGAGAGGTATGTCAGGAGTCTCACTGAGGATGTCGAGGGCCATTTGAACGCTAATGACCTCCGACCCGCCTAACGAACCCTGAAGAAGCTCCGTCCAAGTCTACATCTCGGGTGAGTGCTAATCGAGTCAGCAGATGGGCAACTCGTGTCGGACATTGATGGGCAGATGGCTCGTTGGGCTGAGTACTTTGGGCAGTTGTTCACGGTGGACCTTCCAATTAAGCAGCTTCACACCACTGGGTTACAGACAGTGGATGCCGATCCTGCCATTGACGAAACCGCACCCTCTCTTGACGAAGTCAGAAAGGCTGTAGCAAAGTTGAGGGGATGAAAGGCAGATGGTCTTTGTAATATCAGTGCGGAGCTCCTCAAAGCTGTGGGTGAGGCCATGATCCGCGGGTTGCATGTTCTCCTGACTGCCATGTGGCAATCAGGTACCATTCCTCCTGACTGGAAAAGGGGGCTGGTCGTCCCTATCTGGAAAGGGAATGGGGACCGTCAGGACTGCAACAATTACCGCGGTATTACGCTGCTCAGCGTGCCAGGCAAGGTGCTTGCCCATCTATTGTTGACACGGAACCGCAGTCATCTGCTGAAGCATCAGAGACCTCAGCAGTCTGG
>JACEEZ010007397.1:235000-242500 GCA_016584305.1 Chionoecetes opilio | reverse complement strand
TTGACCCCAATTTTGGGGTTTCCAAGAAAACATTAAATTTTGGCCCAATTTAGATTCCAAGGAAACATTTTTTTTAGCAGATTTAATTTCCTACAAAAATTTAAAATTTTTGGCCAGTTTTGACCAAACAAACTTTTAAATTTTACAAATTTAGTTTTCTAACGAGAAATTAAAATTTTTGAGAGTTTTAGATTTCCTAACGAGAACATTAAATTTTGAGCAGATTTAGATTTCCTAACGAGAACATTAAATTTTGAGCAGATTTAGATTTCCTAACGAGAACATTAAATTTTGAGCAGATTTAGATTTCCTAACGAGAACATTAAATTTTGAGCTAAAGTCTGTTTCATCCTGGTTATCAGCAAATAGGTTACCTCTAAATATTGCAAAAAACTAATATTTTTATTTGCTGCAAAAAAAATCGGGGCGAATATAAATATTTGGAATGCGGGGAAGTAATACTAAGATCAAATTCATTTTAAATATTTGGGTTTTTTATAGCCCAAAAAATTTAGTTGGATAGATCATTAGAAAGCAAAAAAAAGTCGCTACATTTTCAGGCATTTTCATAAAATAAAACTATTTTATCCACTGAAACATTACTAACCTTAAATTTCACTTTGATTTATCTTATTAATTAGCAAGTTGTCTGGGGTTGGCAAAATAACAACAATCAACCAAGCAGTTGCTTAAAAAGGAAAAATTGAACCTGGGGAAATTTTAGAATAAAAACTAGAGTCCCATAAAAAAAAAACTCAAAATTTTAAAAAAAGTGTTTTTATGTTCTAGAATTTTTAAAAATTTCCCTTTCTGACGAATTACATATCTTTCATCGTTTCATTTCAATGTTTTTAAATACAAACTTAAACACAAGAAATAGCATCAATTCGCCACCTTTCCAATTCAAATCTCAAAAAGTTTGTCACTTTTTTGGATGATGAAGAGAATGAATTTCCAGAACACATAAAAATTTTTAAATAAGAATACGTAAAATAAATACAAAGAAATAAAAGTAAATATGTATTTAAATAAAATTTTTGAGTATTGTGAAACTTTTGTTTCTTCGTAGTTTAATTTTTTCTTTAAGATAAACGAGTGGTTTCTGAGTTTTTGATATTTGTAAGCCCTTGATTTTTGGGATCATGCATGTAATTTATTAAGGGGAAGTTATACGAAATATACAAGTGAATATTTTTTTTGCAACTTTTCATGTATACAAAAGGGGGAAAATGAAAAAAGGGGGAGCCCAGAAAGATAGAAAAGCGTAAAAAGGAAATAAACCCCAGAAAAAAGAGAGAGAGAGAGGGGGAGAGAAGATGGGGAGAGAGAGAGAGAGGGGAGAGAGAGAGAGAAGAGAGAGGAGAGAGAGAAGAGAGGAGAGAGAGAGAGAGAGAGGAGAGAGAAAAGAGAGGGGAGCGGAAGGCGGGAAGGAGGGAAGAGAGAGAGAGAGAGAGAAACCCTCAGAAAGGGGGGGGTATTTTAAGGGTGAATTTAACATCGCACCATCACTCCCCTTTTTATACCCTATGCCAGGCTGGGGGGTAGATTGCTGATTATCCCCTTTCATCTCCCCTTTTATCCCCCTTTTTAACGAGGGGGTTTGGAAAAGGGGTATATTTGGGGTGGGAAAAGGGTATTTTTGGGTTGAAAAAGGGGTATTTTTGTAAGGGTAGCTTTTTTTCATCATAAAAAACCCCCTTTTATCCCTTTCCTACTTTCTTTTCTAAGAGTGTACCCAAATGGGAAAAACTAAGTTGTGAGCGGGAGAAAAACGAGACTAAGGGAAACATAGGGTTGAATCCTTACGGGAGATGAAGGCCCCGGGTTTTAAACAGAAAAAAACATAAAAAAATATAATAACAAAAACAGAGAAATTTATATAATGAGGTTTAAATTTTTACTGAAAACCCCCGGTAAAAGATTCAACGAAAATAATAATAGCAGCGAAATACATGAAAGTGAGGAAATTTCCAATGAAAAAAGAGCTAGGTATTATATATATAATAAATTTTTTTCCAGAATTTTTTGAGACTAGAATCAAAGAAAACCAAAAAAAAGGATATACAACATACCCATAAAAAATACTGTACGTAGATAGAATGCTAGTAGATAATGAAGCGAATGGTGGATAGGGAAAAGCATGTCTCAGAGCCAAAGAGCAGAAGGAGAAGCTCAACGGTAAGATGGGATATTGGGGGAGGGGCTTTAGGGAGGGAACGAAGGTGCAGGTAAACAAAGGGTGAATGGCCAAGGAGGGGTGAGGAGTGTGTGTGTGTGTGTGTGTGTGTGTGTGTGTGGGTGGTGTGTGTGTTTTTGTTTTATGGGAGAGTTTATCCCCTTTGGGGTTTGGGTCTTATTTCCCGGGGTTTTGGTAAGTGTTAAAAACCCAAATATTTGTGGGGAGTGGGTTTTCGTGAAAAAACCCCCGGTGGTTGAAAAGGGTATCCAGAATCAGGCCACAGCCAATTAAAAATCGTGGCTGTTAAAAAATTTTTTGTAGGGGGTTGGGGTTTGGTGTGGGTGGTTGGGTGTTTTGGGGGTGTCAGTGTGTGTGTGTTTGTGTGTTTGTTTTGTGTGTGGGTGTTGTGTGTGTTTTTGTTGTTTATTAGTTGTTTTTTCAGGGGGGCCCCTGGTGGTGGCCCCCCCCTTTTAAATTTTTTTTATCATTACTTAGTGCTTTTTTGGGTGTTGGCCAAACCCCCACCCCAGGCGGTCACAACCCCGGCTAAAACCCGGTAAAACCCCTTCACTGTGGGGGACAGGGGCTCGGGTTTTTTTTTAAAGGAAAAAACCCCCCTGTTTCCGCTCCGCCGGGGATCGAACCCGGGGCTTTTCGGTTTTGGAACCCGAGAAGCACAACCGGCTTCCCCCACATACGGTGTGTGTGTGGTTGGGTGTGGTGTGGGGTGTGCGTGTGCGTGTGGTGTGTGTGTTGTGTTGTGTGGGTTGGCGCGGATGTTTTCGGAAAAAACCATGGGTGTATTTGTGTTTTTCCCCTTTGGTTGGCGGGGGAAAGGGCGCGGCTCGTGGGGGTGGGGGGGAAGGAAGACGAGATTTAGAAAAAAAAAAAAAATGAGAAAAAAAGCCACCAGCTTTGGGAAAAAATCCCAAAAATGGCGGCAAAAAAAAAAAGGACAACCCTAGTCCAAAAAAAGAGAGAAGAGAAAAAGAAGGAAAAAAGAAGAAAGAGAGAAAAAAAAGGAAAGAGGAAGAAAAAAAAAGGGGAAAAAAAAAAGGAAAAAAGAATTAAATAAATTTTATCCATCTAAATTTGAAGAAAAGGAGAAAAAAAGGGAAGAGAAAAGGGAGAAGTGAGAAGAAGGAGGAATGGAGGCAGTCAAAGAGGGAGAGAGGAGAGAGAGAGAGAGAAGAGAGAGAGAGAGAGAGAGAGAAGAGAGAGAGAGAAGAGGAGAGAGAGGAGAGAGAGAGAAGGGGAGAGAGAGAGAGAGAGAGAGGAGAGAGAGAGAGAGAGAGAGAGAGAGAGAGAGAGAGAGAGGAGAGAGAGAAGAGAGGAGAGAGAGAGAGAGAGAAGGAGAAGAGAAGGGGGAGAGGGGAGAGAGAGAGAAGGAGAGAGAGGAGGAGAGGAGAGAGAGAGAGGAGAGAGAGAGAGAGAGAGAGAGAGAGAGAGAGAGAGAGAGGAAGAAGAAGAAGGGGACGAAGGGGAAAAAGAAGAAGGGAAAAAAGAAGAGAAGAAACAGAAGAAGACAAAAGAAGAAGGGAAGAAGAAAAAGAAGAAGAAAGAAGAAGGACAGAAGAAGAAGAAGGGAAAAGAAGAAGAAGAAGAAGAAGGGGGACGAAGAAAGAAGAAGAAGAAGAAGGGAAAAAGACAGAAGAAGAAGGGAAGAAGAAGAAGAAGAAGAAAAAGGGCAGAAGAAGAAGAAGAAGAAGGACAGAAGAAGAAGAAGAAAAGGAAAGAAAAGACAGACAGGGAAAAAGGGAAAAAGGGGACGAAGACAGGGAGAAAAAGAAGAAACAGCAGAAGAAGAAGAAGAAGAAAAAGAAGAAAAGAAAGAAAAAAGAAGAAAAGAAAAAGGAAAAGAAGGCAAAAAAAAATAAAAAAAAAAAAAAAAGAAAAGAATAAATAAAAAAAAAAAAAAAAAAAAAAATAATATAATAAAATAATAAAGAAGGAGAGAGAGAGAGAGAGAAAGGAAAGAAAGGGGAAAGAAAAAGAAAAAAAAAAGAGAGAGGAGAGAAGAGAGAGGAAGGAGAGAGAGAGAAAAAAATAAACAAAAAAAAAAAAAAAATTTTAAAAAAGAAAAAAGAAAAAAAAAGAGAGAGAAGAGAGAGAAAAAAATTAAAAAAAAAATAAAAAATAAATTTTAAAAAAAAAATAAAAAAAATATATATTATAAAAAAAATTTTTTGGGGGGGGGGAGGGGGAAAGAAAAAAAATAGAAAAATATTTTAAAAATAATATAATAAATTATAATATATATTTTTTTTAAAAATATAAACAAATATAAATAATAAAAAATTCTGAGGAAAAACGGGGGGAGGAGGGGGCGGCTTGTTTTTTGACTTTTTGTTGGACCGGTAACACCCCAAACGAATTAACGAAAATGATTAACCAAAAAACCCCCCAAAAAACCATCCAAACCCCGCCTTTCAAAAAAAAAAAACCAAGGGGGAAAAAAAAAAAAAAAAAAACAAAAAAAAAAGAAAAAAAAAAAAAAAAAAAAAAAAAAAAAAAAAAAAAAAAAAAAAAAAAAAAAAAACCCCCCCAAAAAAAAAAAAAAAAAAAAAAAAAAAAAAAAAAAAAAAAAAAAAAAAAAAAAAAAAAAAAAAAAAAAAAAAAAAAAAAAAAAAAAAAAAAAAAAAAAAAAAAAAAAAAAAAAAAAAAAAAAAAAAAAAAAAAAAAAAAAAAAAAAAAAAAAAAAAGGAATATTTTAAAAAAAAAAAAAAAAAAAAAAAAAAAAAAAAATAAAATTTTAAATATTAAAACAAAAAATTTTTTCATGTTTTCACAAATGAAACGGTAGAGAGAAACCCCCATGTCTAATAACACGGGGAAAAAATTTTCCTATTTTTGGTTTTTTTTTTTCCTTTAATTTTTTCAAAAAGGGCATCGTTTTAAAATATTTTTAAACAAAAAAGTCAGTTTCTTTATAAAGTCAATTTTTTCCTAAGCTTTTGCCAAAAGCAAAAATGATTGTTTGGTTTAATTAACGGGCAGTGACTGCTTTTATATTTCTTATCTAATATTTTTTATAAAAAATTGGAGGGAAAAAAAACAAATTAGTTTTTAAAATTTTTAAATTAATTATTTAAAGGCCCCCCAAACCTTTTACCCACCTAATCTTTCCTCTACACTGCCTCACCAGGTTGAGACCTCTGGAACGCCAGTCCCCTTGATGTGTCGTATATATCCCCCTCCCACGCAAACCGTACTTGGCCGTAGTTTCGTTGTTCTTTTAATAGTAATAATAGTCTCTTTTATTTCATCCAGACAGGACATATAACTGTAATAAGGTACTTATATTTAACAAAACAAAAAGAAAAGAATCTTACGTGCTAAACAAGTAATTATATGTATGTACAGATGCATATCCGTGCTAGGCCTGGTTTTGCCACAGCACGTCCAGCCATTTGCCGTGCATTGCCCCACTTGTCATATGCACTGCTGTGCACAATTGTGGCCACTGCAATGCTGCATGTGCACTCGACCTTCTCCTTTAGTCGTCCAAATACCGAGTGCTTCCTGATGACATTCCGGCAATTGATGTTGTAAACCGCAAAGGTCTTGGAGGAGCCTCTGCATGATATCATTATGACAGACAGACCCTTAACCTGCTGATGGAGGTTACCCGGTATCTAGTGTCAGTCGTTAATCAATTATGCCATATATAATAATTTCCACTACTAAAATAATTGAATTACAACTATTATCACACAATTGTAACAATTATTTCAAGTTCCATACAAGATATTTTCATGTATTTAACATCAAATGAAACGGTAGAGTTTTAGAAACATTATGATCTTATAATAACACTGGGGAACAATTTTTAACATCATTTCTTTGAGTTTGATTTTTCACTTGATTTAGTCTAAGATTGGCATGCTGATTTCAAAACTAGTCCGTTTGATATCAAAACTAGTCAGTTGTCTTCTATCATGTCAATTTTTTTCTCTACAGCTTACGCTCTGAATAAGCAAAACTGTATTGTTTGTTCGTAAGTAACAGGACTGATCAGCTGACTGCTTTTATTATTTCATTATCTATATATTGTTAATCATAAATAGTGGAGGGAAAAGAGCTAAATTAGTTACTTTATTAATTAATTTTAGGCGATCTTTGACAGACTGATCTTTGACAGATTGTGTCTCCGGCCACTGACAACCTTACATCGAGTCATCTAGTAACTTGCTGTGTTTCCTCTTTCTTTTGACTGCGGAGTTCACCAAAATTAACCATTGCTGTCGTGCATTTCGACCTCACCATACCATTCACCAGTATTAACATCAGCTAAGTAATATTCTACAGTTTTAAGTGACGGTTTTCTTTTATGTTTAGCAGAGATGAGAAGTTGTTATTTCTTTAGTGTCTAACACAGTGATGATCAGGTACACAACACATCTACGGGAAATTTAAACGTTATATTTATATACCTGATTAACATACATTTACAATGGCTTCGTTCAGTACATCTGCTCAGCCACCGTCATGGTGCTTAAATCGTGATGTTCAGCAAACATCTGTTTATCCCTACTACATTAGGCAGAGTTCTAGAGTCCTAGACCATGGTATTTTCACAAACATTCCCGTTTTACTCAAGGTAGAGGAAGATATTCATACCATAGGCATTACGCACGGTCACCATGCCAGGTGAGGCGGCAGTATCGGGGGAATAATAGCTACAAATACGTAAATATTAAGTATTTTTGCTACTTCTGCAAAGTCCCAGGACATACTCTGTCACACTGTAGATCAGTAGACTGCGCACAATACTTCATATATCACAATTCATGGACACATATGTAGCACTAACGAATGACGTATGTTGCAACACATGCAACAGCAACCTCCCCAGCCGTCGGGGGAAGGTATTCGCGCCATACAGATCGCCCCTACGTAACACATACAGACACATACAATGAAAAGTGAGTTAGGTCTCACCAGAAATAAGCGTAGCAAAGCAAATATTTCCCTTACCCATGCCAGACAAGGTAAAACCTATTGTTACAGCTCTATTTACTCTACAAGCATTTACAGGGTACCTTCAAAGTGACATTGCTGCAAATTATGATGATTTAGCCGATGTACTTATAGGAAAATCTCAATTATACGAAGTACTAATGGTCCAAGTCATGCACAAGGACAAGCAATTAACTGTTTTCATGGAGACAGGTGCAGTAGCAAATATCATGGACATATATATGTTGAATGCATTACATAAACAAACGAATTTTGTCCTCTTCTTGGAACCTCCGTCAATCAGACAGACAGGTTTAGATTACCAGAAATTCCCTGTCATTGGTAAAGTATGGCTTAACTTC
>JACEEZ010007397.1:225000-227500 GCA_016584305.1 Chionoecetes opilio | reverse complement strand
ACTCCCGGGGGTCACCACGCGCGAGTTCCCATGCAGGCTCCTTTCCCATACCAAGCAGCTCTCGACAAGAAACATCAACTTGCCCCAGCCACGAGCCTTGTGGGCGCCCCCTTGGCCTCCTTCACGCCGGATTGTCTCTTACAGATACAACCCGATGGGAAGAATCGGTTTCAGGGTAGCGTGCCACATGCCCATATAGCCGAAGTTGGCGCTGACGGACTATGCAGGTAATAGGCCTCGATTCAGTCTCACGGTGCAATCGCTGTTTTGACACGTAATCATCCCAGCGATACCCCATGATTCTGCGAAGACACTTATTACCAAAGGCATTGATTCGTCTCTTCAAGTCACTATTTAGTGTCCATCTCTCAGAACCATAGAGTAAGACAGGGATCACAAGCGACTTGAAGATCCGGATCTTTGTCCTTCTGCACAGGTACCGACAACGCCAAATACTCCCGCTGAGCGATTCCATAACACCGTGGGCTATGCCAATCCGCCGTAAGACTTCTTGACGTGACCCGCCGTCATTATGGACTGCGCTACCAAGGTATGTAAAACTTTCCAAGATCTCAATGTCCTCGCCACACGCACGAACAGACTGTACTGCTTCATCTAGTAAGTCTCCAAACACCTGGACCTTGGTCTTGAGCCAGGAGACGTCAAGTCCCAAAGGCTTTGCCTCCTCGTGCAGCGCCACGAGAGCCATCACCAGGACCTCCAGCGACTCAGCAAAGATTATTGCATCATCGGCAAAAACAAGATCAGTGATATTGGTGTTGCCGACAGATGCTCCACAATCACTTTGATCTACAACCTTGTCCAATACCCAGTCCATACAAGCGTTGAAAAGTGATGGGGCAAGGACGCACCCTTGCCTCACTCCTGTATTCACAGGAAAGAAGCTAGGATACACCTGCCCCACACTTCACAGCACTCTCAGTCCCAGAATACAGACCAGTTATCAAACCAATAGTCCTTGCAAGTGTAAAATATATCCGCGGTTTTCTAGGTCACTGCATACGACACTAAAGCAACACACCCACGCAGGATCAAGGAAGGCAACTCGCAGTTTGGCCGCCAAAAACCTAACCAAATTTCTCTTTTTTGTGAGAACGCAAAAATTCCCTTTAATCTTGCGGCTGGAAATTATTTGTGTAGGCTGTAAGATAGTATGGGATATGGACTGGGATATTATGAATGGCAAGTTCTACCAGGAGAGGGAAGTGGTCAGATGAGACGCCATCATACAGTATTTCACAGCCTACCATCACATTCTTCAGCCCGGTGAAGAGCACGACATGATCCAGCCAAGACTGGGAGAGACACCCGTGGTTCACGTGCGAAAAGCTCCCAGGGGGAAAAAGCACCACCGTATTGCCTATGACCCGGTCACGTTCACTGCATACAACACTGAGATCATTATAGAACCTGGTGTCGGGCCTGGCATTAAGGTACTCGATCACACAGATGTGATGTTTAGTGGCATCATCTATAAGTGAAAGTAACTTGTCTAGACAAGTCTTTTGCTCGTTTCGGTTAGCAGCACAGTCAGTGGGCAAATATGCATTAAGCAGGAGTAGCGTGAACTCGTTGTCTCTGTATTTAAGCCCAGTGATGTGAGTGTCCTGAGTGTCAAGCAGATGTATTTGCCGACTGAGGCTTTTGTGCCACAGCCACGACATTTTACCAGAAGGGCGGCCTCGTCTTAGCTCCCGTGACTTGTCCATGTTCGAACACTAAGTACAACACAAAGTCCTCCTGTATGTGGTCCATCATGGCCAGTTCATCACTATGGAGCCAGTCTCCTGTAACGTCACTATCTGCTCCTAACACTTGACACACTGCTTTTCACGCTTTGACAACTATATGAGGCGATTTTCAGGTTTTCTCTTATTATTGCACTTGATGATAAGACACTTATGTACACTTATAACGATGTTAACAAATATTGCCCTTAAATACACTAAAAACTTTTGTGTTCGTCAACTTTGCTTCAGCTTTGAACATCGTCATTCACACCAGCCATCATTCATCATCATATATTTCGGTATTCTGCCTTTCTTTTAAAATTCTTACTGCAATACGTTTCCCAACATTTATGACGGCACGTTTAGTTTACATTTATATTCAAGTAGCGCTTGCATAACAATATACGTGGAGTCACTTATAATCAATTTATTTATGGTAAATCAAAATTTCTACCTTTTCTCGGGTTCAGCAGGGGCTCCTCGTCATTCACAACCAATCATATTTCTCATACTAAAGCCGTGACCACTGGACAGAGCAATCGTACTACAGAGGGTTTCATTTTGTGCACTCTCGTAGTGAAGATGCCGGCGGCAGTGGTCGCGAGACTTGCCTGAAGAGAATCTTGATTGTGTTATACGAGGCATTGCACCAATCCAGGCCTCCAGCTAAACAAGGGGAGGCAGGGGCTCCTAATAGCTTTCTGTTTTAATGAAAAAAATGTGACAAGTTGTCCATTAATGGTAATCAA
>JACEEZ010007397.1:217500-220000 GCA_016584305.1 Chionoecetes opilio | reverse complement strand
CGCGCCTCCCCTCTTGCTCGGCCTCGGCTCGGCTCGGCCTCCACAGCACCACATTCTTGGTAGCAACGCTGGTCCCCTCCACACCACCACATTCTTGGTGGCAACGTTGGTCCCCTCCACACCACCACATTCTTGGTGGCAACGTTGGTCCCCTCCACACCACCACATTCTTGGTGGCAACGTTGGTCCCCTCCACACCACCACATTCTTGGTGGCAACGTTGGTCCCCTCCACACCACCACATTCTTGGTAGCAACGGTGGTCCCCTCCACACCACCACATTCTTGGTAGCAACGGTGGTCCCCTCCACACCACCACATTCTTGGTAGCAACGGTGGTCCCTCCACACCACTACAATAATTGTATGTATCGCTATCCCGTCAAAATGTCACTTGAACATAATGGAGTTGAACGCCGGGCTTCTGACTGGATATTCAATTTTGAGTGAAACTTAGCGACGACATCAGCACCGTAAAGATAAATAAGAAAATCTAATGTAGAATTTTCTCGGCTGTATTACTCTTATATTAGGCAAAAAACAAATGCATCTAACACAAGAAAAAATACCTCTCTACGTTCGCCAGGAGATAGTCATCATCTGCCACTCCCCGGCCGCCACTGTCTTGGTCTCCTCTGTCCCCTCCTTAATAGCGACTGTTGGCTCCCACGCGCTGCTGCCTATTATTTTTCAGTGCTTCTAACAGCAAAACTAAATGGTTACTTGTCGTAGTACGCAAACGAGACAAATCTGTTTCGTATAGGAACGCGACAAAAAAAAACTTTCGAAGCCATATCAAATAATGAAAAAACCCCGATCTCATTGACGTTATGATAACCATCGGTATGATGGGATGACATTTGTTACATGTTGTTTTAGTATCATGTAAATGTTACAATGTTGATGTTAAACTTTTCTCTAAGTATAAATGAAAAAAATATGCGAAAGCGTAATAAAAAATATTGAAATGTAAAAATCATAAAAGTGGAATGAAAGAGCTTGACTAAGATTACAGACCTAAAGGGGTTGCCACCATTCACCCACTCACACACACACTCACACACATACACACATCCACAACACACACACACACACACAACCACAACAACACACACACACACACACACACACACACACACTACAACACACACCACACCACACACACACACACACACACACACACACACACACACACAACACACCCCACACACACAACACACACACACACACACACCACACACACACACACACACACAACCCACAACACACACACACACACACACACACACACACACACACACACACACACACACTAACATAAACACACACACACAACACACACATACACACACAACATCACACACACACACACACACACACACACACACACACACAACACACACACACACACACACAATCTATGTTAAAAATTGAATGCATTATTGTGTATACTACATAACTGTGTGTGTTTGTTTGTGTGTGTGTATTTATGTGATATGTTTGTATAAAGTATGGCTTAGTATGATTACTAGTAGCATTAATCTTATATTATGTTTGCCATGGAGTCTCGGCTCTGCAGACCGTGCCTTTATTCTAATGTATGATCATTGATTTCTGTACTTTTGCACTTTTGTTTAATGGCAATAAACATGTGAACTTGAACTTGAACCTCAATATACTCTCTCTCTCTCTCTCTCTCTCTCTCTCTCTCTCTCTCTCCTCTCTCTCCTCTCTCTCTCTCCTCTCATCTCCTCTCACTCTCACTCTCACTCTCCTCTCTCTCTCTCTCTCTCTCTCTCTCTCTCTCTCTCTCCTCTCTCTCTCTCTCTCTCTCTCTCTCTCTCTCCCCTCTCTCTCTAATACACACACACACACACATATATATACAGTACACACACTCCCCTAGCGCACACACGCACGATAAACACCTGAACGGCTCAATGGGTTAAGGCGTCTGGCACCTTTCTGTGGTCCTGCGTTCGATCCCCGTCCCCGCTCATTCCCAGGGATTTTTCCACTGAAAAATTCGGGCGGTTACTGTCCCTGTTGAGCAAGGGGATATGGGTGTGTGGTGTGTGAGGTCCCAGCATTACCTAAATATCGATATTAACAAGTGCTTGTGGGCCCTTCGGACCCATGTATTGATGTTTGTAGTAGTAGTATATATTAGACAACATTTTTTTTTTTTTTTACATCACAAAGAACTGGCCAAGGGCACAACAAAAATGGGTAACACAAAGCCCGCTTAGTTGCCAGTCCCTAAAAAGAAGACAGTAAGAGAATAAAATAAAAAAGAGGGGTGAGCCAATTTAGTTCGGGAGGTGTCTTGTTACTCCTCTTTTGAAAAGATTTAAGTCATAGGAAAGTGGAAAAATAGAAACAGGAAGAGAGTTCCAGAGTTTACCAGTGAAAGGGATGAAAGAGTAAAGATACTGATTAACTCTTGCATTAGGAAGATGGACAGAATAGGGATGAGAATGAGTAGAAAGTCTTGTGCAGCGA
>JACEEZ010007397.1:210000-212500 GCA_016584305.1 Chionoecetes opilio | reverse complement strand
CCGTATTGAAAAATTATGAAACATTATTGTCTGTTCACTACACTCTTAGAAAAGAAGGGTAGGAAAAGGGTAGAAAAAGGGTGTTTGTAGTGATGAAATACTGCTACCTTTTTTCTACCCTTACAAATATACCCTTTTGCAGCCCTAATAATAAATATACCCTTTTCCAACCCCAAATGTACCCTTTCTCAACCCTCTCGTCTAAAAAGGGTAGATAAAGGGTAGATGAAGGGTATAATCGGCAGCATCTACCCTCCAGCCTGGACATAGGGTATAAAAAGGGTAGTGATGGTGCGATGTAACAATTCTACCCTTAATATACCCCTTATTTCTGAGAGTGTACCTGGACGGCACTTTCTCTCCAGCGTATTTATTGGTAGGTCTTTGAGTGCATGCACATAGGAATAAAGAGAGGTCTCAGAGAAACAACATACATTTTTGTTTTGCTTATTCCAATTCCGTTCCCAATATCGCCTCCAGCTTCCGGGCTCTTGTTATGTTTCACGCCTCAACGGTCTTATAATGGAGGGTGACGAAGCGGGTGCCAGTATAAGTTTGATACATGTGATACAGTCGTTGTGGTGAGAAACACAGGAAAGCTTTCTACTTTTCCTCCCTCCTCATACTCATTTTCTCTCTCTCTCTCTCTCTCTCTCTCTCTCTCTCTCTCTCTCTCTCCTCTCTCTCTCTCTCTCTCTCTCTCTCTTCTTCTGCTCTCTCTTCTCTCTCTCTCTCCTCTCTCTCTCTCTCTCTCTCTCTCTCTCTCTCTCTCTTCTCTCTCTCTCTCTCTCTCTCTCTCTCTCTCTCTCTCTCTCTCTCTCTCTCTCTCTCTCTCTCTCTCTCTTTTCACACCCTTACTTTCCTCTATCTTTCTCGTGCAATAAGAAACCCACTGCTTTTCCTTCCCTCGTTTTGTGATGACCAGCTGCAGAGATGTTGGCTGAGCACTAAGTGGCCGTTCTGATTAATTAAATGTTTCTCTATCATACTTTATCCTTTATCCCCTTTTGTGGCCACAATTGACAGCCTGCGTTGAGTTAGTACATCACATTACAAAGAATACTTCATTTTCCGTTTCCTCAAGCTACTCCAGACCATGTTTCTTGGTATGTGCCCATCATATTTGAGTTTTAAATACTTATCGACAGGAATGTTCAGTATCAGCGTTCCGCTCTGCATCGTTGCGAGCCTACGTACGTGGCCTACCATTTCTGGAGGGTTGCTCCATCCTGCCCCTTCGAGTTTCCTAAAAGTACTGAATCCCTTAACGAATAACGCACAATGGACGCTGGTAATGGAGGGAAAACATGCCGCAGTGCAGGGGTGTGGTAGCTTATATGGGATTGTTTCTCGTTACTGCCATAATTTTGACATTTATAGCCCAACAAGTAATGTTTCGTGCCAGGGGTGACGCGAGCGGTGGCTAAACCCCCCGGCCATAACGCCAGGGGGCAGCGCTAAGATGTTACGGCTCGACAGAAAAGCCTCGCCGACTCTTACCTTCAGATTTCTTCAGACTCTCACTATCTATACGAGTAACTAAACTAAATGAAACGGTAGAGACATTATACCGCTGTTTTGTGCATCACGTAGGCCCCCTATTGTCGGTGTCTGAGTTGCCTTTATGCCGGGACACAACAATGCGGAAAGGCCTCCAGTGGAATGTGGCGCGCCTATCGCAACGGTATATTGTTTAAGGCCATGAGTAAGGGTTATGTGTTTGGGAGAAAATCGGTCACATCACTCAGATAAATACTCATATGAGATTATAGTACGCACATTATACACATTAGACACATTAGACACACAATGTATGTCAAGAAAACCCCCACCTCGATAAGCTTGAAGAATTTCGTTGTCAAGCCAGTCACGTACTCTCTATCGTTTTATATCGCCAGCGTGATAGCTTGGTCTAGTCCCGCTAAAACGATGCAATAAATAAGCAACAGTAGGCACTAGACGGCGGTGCGGCTGCCGAAACTTATCGCAGAAGGACGTGTGGGGTCAAAACATCGACCCGGCGCCTGTCACCCGTGCACCTTCACGTCTAGCCTAGCACACGTCCAGCAGCCAAGCTAACAGCCTAAGGCGCAGTCAGTCCTGACCCTGCAGGAGGCTGGAATCCTGCCATCATACCACATCCGTCTAGCCTCACATAGTACCTATGCAGATACCTTAGTCAAACTATCCTATGAAAGATCCCAGTTATCATAGGTCAACATATATCATTAGTTTATAATGCTAATAATTATGATGATGATAATATTGATGATAATATCAGAGACAATAATAAAAATTTAAATAATTAAAAAAAAAATTATAATAATAGTAATAATAATAAGAGTAATGATAACAATGATAATAATAATAGGAAAAATATTGATAATAATATAAATAATAATAGTAGTAATGATAGACATAATACTGTTAGTAGTAACAGTAATACTAATAATTTAAAATTATTGATATATATACTATTACTGCTATCAACTATATAATA
>JACEEZ010007397.1:202500-205000 GCA_016584305.1 Chionoecetes opilio | reverse complement strand
TTGTCTCTTACAGATACAACCCGATGGGAAGGATCAGTTTCACGGTATTCACAGGAAAGAAGCTGGATACACCTCCCCCACACTTCACAGCACTCTCAGTCCCAGAGTACAGATCAGTTATCAAACCAATAGTCCTTGCTGGCATCCCGCGAAGTCGCAGAAGATCCCAGAGTGACTCACGATGCACTGAGTCAAATGCCTTCTTGAAATCAATATAGGCTGCAAGCATCCCCTGTCGAAACTCACGTCGGCGTTCCACCAGGACACGAAGCGCTAGGATACGGTCCGTTGTTTACTTACCAGGCGTGAACCCAGACTGCTGAGGTATCTGATGCTTCAGCAGATGACTGCGAATTCGTGTCAGCAATAGAAGGGCAAGCACCTTGCCTGGCACGCTGAGCAATGTAATACCGCGGTAATTGTTGCAGTCCTGACGGTCCCCTTTCCCTTTCCAGATAGGGACGACCAGCCCCCTTTTCCAGTCAGGAGGAATCGTACCTGATTGCCACACGGCAGTCAGGAAAATATGCAACCCGCAGATCATGGCTTCATCCCCAGCTTTGAGGAGCTCCGTACTGATATTACAAACACCAGCTGCCTTTCCACCCCTCAACTTTGGTACAGCCTCCCTGACTTCGTCAAGAAAGGGTACGATTTCGTCAATGGGAGGATCGTCACCCACTGCCCGTAATCCAGTGGTGTGAAGCTGCCCAATTATAGAGTTCAACGTGAACAACTGCCCAAAGTAGTCAGCCCAAGAAGCCATCTGCCCACCCATGTCCGATACGAGGCGCCCATCTGCTGCTCGGATAGCACTCGCCCGAGATGGAGGACGTGGAATGGAGCTTCTTCAGGACTCGGTAGGCGGATCGGAGGTCATTAGCGTTCAAATGGCCCTCGACATCCTCAGCGCGACTCCTGACACACCTCTCCTTGTCTCTCCCCAGGAGGGTTCTAGTCCTGCGTGACAGAGCCCTGTATTGGTCCCGGTTCCCAGCAAGACTGACAGCGCGACTCCCCTCGATATTCTCCAGCGTCTCCGTCGAGACAAAACCACGTCTTGACCTCGGGCGCTCCCCAATACACTCCTTGGCAGCCTGGAGAGTTTCACGTTTGAAGGTATCCCACCTTTCTACAGGGTCCTCGAGGGCACCGAGCACATCAAACCGATTTGAGACTGCTACCGTGAACTCATGGGCACATGTCAAGTCCTTCAGTTTCTCAAGATGAAACACAGTATGGTTACCCCTTGAGATTCTTCTGGACTTGACATGAGCTTAAGTGTAGCAACAACACGTCTGTGATCAGCTGCAAAAAACTCAGCACTCCGGTAAACCCTGCAGTTCTGGAGGATCCTGGAGGATGTTAAGTGAAATGTCAACAGCCAGAGACTAAATCAGAGAATCTACAAAACATTGAACAAAGGGAAATACAGACCATCCATGTTTTACACAAATTCTTACAGACACCAGGCTGGAAAGTAGCGAACCTGTAAAAACCCATCGTGATTGTCAGAGCAAGGCCTATAATAAGAAGCTCAAACCTTTTGACAAGCTTGAAAATGCAAAATGTTGTACTAATAAAGTTTTGCGATTTGAAACGCGAGGAGGAACGACACCATTTGACTGGAAAAGCAGTTTTCTCTTTTGTGAAAGTTCTTGCATTTCAGACAGATAACATGGCAACCGACACATGTAATTGAGGTCAGATCTCTCAGATCATGCAGGCAGCATGTGGGTGTTCTTAGGCCACTCGACGGTGCAGAAAGATGTTATGTGGATTCTACGAGTAGGTAAGGTTCTCACTCGGGATCGAACTCGGGTCACAGAGAACACCACTCGGAGACGCTAACCACTCTTCTACCGCCTCCCCAAATCTTTATGTATGGCACTCAGCGTGTAGCCATCCACATCGTGTTGCGCTACAAGCCGCTTTCATATACTTTCGCTAACCTGTTTCTTGGTTATATTATAGCATTATAAATTAGTTGGCTAAGTCTTTTATTCCGCCGCTATAAGAGTGATAATCCTTAAATGATCAGCCAAGATCGGCCAGTTTAACAAGACAAAATTTCAGAACATTGACAAACTTTGTCAATGGGTCTGATTAGAGTACCTGTATTATATAGAGTAGCGACAACTCGATTTGTGGGCGCCATCTTGGTGCCAAGGCCTCCTCGTTCACCCAAGACCCGGGGAAGTTCTCAAGGCATTACCCCGCAGTATATCATGTTATACATGTATAAATGATACTGTTATCTTCGGAAATGTTTGTTCTATAAGATTATCACATAAAACATAGTAAAACACATTAAATAAAGGTCATTATGAGACTCTGCAGAAATATGATGAACTTAACATTCACTTAAAACTCGTCGTCATGTATAACTTTGTGGGACAGCTTATAAGATGGCAGATATCAATACAAGCAGAATTTAATTAGCTTTCCATTGACATATTTCGTTTTCTGATACATACAATAATACCATGCAAACATTAAG
>JACEEZ010007397.1:190000-197500 GCA_016584305.1 Chionoecetes opilio | reverse complement strand
TAATAATGCATATTGTATCTTTAGTTGTAATGATCATTTACAGCACCATTAGTTAATTTTCACAACACAGGGTATATATTTTTATTTTGTTCTTTTCTCCTTTTGTTTTTCCTTTTCGTACAATATGTGTTGCAGAACTGTCTGGAGAGTAGTTACGCAGAAGGTCGTCAATGTGAAAGCCACTTCTTACTCCGTTTGGCTCTAAGCCCCTGTACAGTCCCTTGACCTTACTCATGTTCCTTTTGCTCCACATGTCTTAAAAAAAACAAAAGTTGTGACTAAAACAACAATTTATATAGATTTCTTATGTTCAAAGCATCTGCAAATGGACTCATTTCCGTAGACTTCCTTCTGTTCAAATGGAAAATCATTTTTTTCCTCAAAGTAGGGAAAGTGAGGCATGTGTTTTTCATATTCCATGTAAAATTGCGCTTTCAGGGATGCTGAAAATGTTTATGAGAAATATATTTCCGAGTTGACACTCATTTTGATCTAATTCAACCACACTACCAAAGATCGGTAACTACGAGCTTCAAGCTCTTTCCGGGAGAGTAAACCTGGCGATTGCGATTTCAGCTGGCATGGAAAAGATCTTAGGTGAATACAAACACGGTTTACAGCTCAAAATTTTTCCCTGGAAACACATGGAGTTACATGTACTACTGTCCCCCTTAACCAAGGGGATGGGTTGTGTTTGATGAGTGAGGTCCCAGCTTTACCCCATGCAAGATCGGTCTCGATGAGTTCTAAGCCCTTTCCGGGTGGGTAAAAACTGGAGATAGTGTGTCTATTGCGTGATCAGGCCGTGGATGTATTACAAATCAATATAGTCATAGGCAGTCTCCCTGAAATGCACTTTCACACAAAAAGCTGTGAGTTAATATTTCATCAGCCTTTCGGTGCTGGTTGGTCTTCGGTTGGTCCCTGAAGACAGCCATCACTTCGGTAAGAAGCTCTAAAATTCCAACTTCTGATTGTGGCCATTTCAATAAAATATCCCAGGTCCTTTTTTCCTTAGTCTGTTATGCGAATGGTAAGTAAACAAAAAGAATATCTCTGTTAAGAAAATGGAGGTTCAGGTATCGTATTTCTTATCTATTGACTGAATGTATCGTTCTTAAAGGTTCCAGTAATGAAATCATATTTTACAGGTCAATTTACTAATCCATAGCACTTTCACTACACTATACTGACGAGTGATGACCAAATTAGGTAAAAAGTGTCCACCATATCTCGTCATGATGGATTTCCTCAGCAACGCTCTTGGAAATCAAATCCACTGATCTCCCTCGCCCCGTTTCCAAACCTGTACTTTCCAACACCAGTATTGTGAATCCCTGGAACACATTGCCGCCAGCTGTCGTTGTAATGAGAATACAGCTCACCACAAAACGGCTAATTACGGACGCTGACTTTGGGGTAGAGGGCTTGATGCACAGCTCTGAGGCTCGCACGTCAGGGGATGAAAGGCATGTCACTAAGACTGTTTACATAACGCCCTCATCAGCTTTAAATATTTCACCCCAAAATATCCCAGGAACTGACAGCGACGTGCAGGTCTCATGGCCTCTTGTAGCTTCCTTATTTCCATATGTTCTTATGTTCTTGTTCTTCTAGTTCTTTCTTAGGACAGGTCTCAGATGTCAAAGGATGTAAAACAAGAATGTGATATATTTGTCTTGGTGCATTCACTATCACACAATTTTATATTTGGGTATCGTAGTATTTCTATCCACCACACACCAAAATAGAGACTCTCTCTCTCTCTCTCTCTCTCTCTCTCTCTCTCTCTCTCTCTCTCTCTCTCCCTTCTCTCTCCTCTCTCTCTTCTCTCTCTCTCTCTCTCTCTCTCTCTCTCTCTCTCTCTCTCTCTCTCTCTCTCTCTCTCTCTCTCTCTCTCTCTCTCTCTCTCTCTCTCTCTCTCTCGTTTCTTTCTTTCTGCAAATCGAAATTAATTATGCAAAATACTTATAGAGATTACTTATTTTTTTTAGTTTTTAAGTTTTCAGAGAAGTCCAAGATCGAAGGCTGACCACCATACTCCATCCTCCTCCTGACCCATCTGTTACTGTTCCCTTCCCATCACATATTAATCAGACTGATGGCGTTCACGTCTTTAACTTTAGAATTAACTTTTGTCCTAGTAATACCACACTTTTGAGTACAACCACTATACAGGATGCACACGATTCATTTTTGTATTAGGATATCGGAGTAGAGTTGTGTCTTCTGCACACTCGAGAAAAAAAAAATCCCATCAATCATTGTTCTAAACACAGGGGAAATGGATGTTCCGTAGATCTCGGCAAAACAGGTCACGTCAGCACATACACCCATCAGCCTATATAGGAAGCACGTCGTCACCCTGTATTCAGATTCCTTTAACATGCACGTGAATTATTGGACTGAGAGAAAAAATATATCAGGATTGTCCAGTATTCTATCGTTATCCGGAGACAAAAAGTATCTGGTCCACTCAGTCTCGCATGGATTAACACGAGTGTTATAGCAGAAACAAGGGAACATCTGTAATACTCATACATATTTAAGTGGGAGACAAGGCGAGGCTAGTTGTGTTGTAAGCCGATTGTGATCCAGTAGTGGAATACACGTAGCGTGTGTCATAGGTATAGCAGATAGGTGTCATAATTCCTGAATATCATAAATCAATGTCATACGCCATCATTAGTTTGGAATCTAGAGAAATGATCTATTGTAGTCGCTTGCAAAGTATATTGATATTGGGGTTTTTTAAATGGCTATTTGTGGCATATTGTGGTGTAAGGCATATTGTGGTGTAAGGCATATTGTGGCGTAAGGCATATTGTGATGTAAAAAAAAAAAATAATAATAATAATCAGTAAATTTCAACCGTTGACCACGTTTTATGAATTAAGACTTTTTTCCTATGTCAATAACAGATGCCGATTTTTCGTTCCAAAGGCTATTCGCACACGGTTGGTGACGAACAATACTATGCCTTCACGGTCTTAACGGTATTTCCTGATCACCTCTGTATCACTTAGTCTCGATTCATTAGTCCTATAAGTGGGTGAATATTTCTTCGCTGAGACTCATGTTGTGGCTCGGCCATGTTGACTGTAGGAATATAGCCATGCATGTATAACCTGTATGATATAACCTGCATATTAGTGATGGACCAATATTCGCATTCGCATTCGCGGTTGCGAATATTCGCATGTTTTTTTCATTATTCGCATTCGCATTCGCATTCGCATTCGCACTCCCACTCGAAGTTGTTAGCGAATATGCGAATATTTTACCCAAATCAATAAACTTACAGAAATAAGAAAAAAATATCACAAGTGAACATAATATTACAGAAGCAAACATATACATAAATTAATAGTTTAGCCGAGCGTTAGTTAAATAAATGGGGTGAGGAGGCGTAGTGGTAGTCAAGGCCATTGTCCTTCGGATACTACCTCCATCCTTAACCCTCCAACAGAGTGGCAGCCGCTACTCTCAAGGTCTCTCACTGTTACCGAACTCAACTCATTGCTTCGTGCGCCATACTGTCTGTAATAAGCATATACGCGATTTTCTCTGTCACCCACGAGCACAGTCAACTTTCTTTGAAACAGAACAGTATTGCAGCAGCCTACTGCGAAATGTCGTCCAGTCCTGAACTCCTACAATACATTCAAAATATTTCAGTTACCTGTATGATATCAACAATAGTGTATTATTTGAAATAGTATGTGATATTCGCAATTCGCATTCGCATTCGCGAATATTAAAACCAAATATCGCATTCGCATTCGCATTCGCGAATACGGAAAATTGATATTCGGTCCATCACTACTGCATATCATAGCCACAGGAACGCATATCATAGTAGGGCTAAGACACGGTTAACCCAGTTCTAAGCTCCCGCGCGGTTTTATGATACTTACCCCCCAACTTATGATACTTGCCAGCCAGTTATGGCTGTGGCACAAAGTGGCACATTTTAATGTGCCACTTTGCCTTGCTATGATATATGTTCGTAGCTCTGATCACTTCAAGAATTCCACTACAGGGGTAAACAAAAAATGCTGCTCGCCTGTGTTATTTCCATATTTCTATTACTTATGCCTCCTCCAAATGCCTCAGTGAACCATTTTCAAGGACTCTGAGGAACTCTGAAGTACTCGAAGAAAATGCAGATGAAATAGTGTTCACTTAGACACAGAACATCTACAGACAACACTGCTTACTGCACGAGATATTTATGAGTCTCGAAAAAAATGTTTTATTCTTAATATATGATATAGAAATATCATGAATTACTGTTTTGGTGGGAAAATATACAAAATCCATCAGTCCTCCTACCTTTTCCTGCTATAAACATACACACACATATACAGCTATTTTCTATTGATATATGCCTCGGCACTTGTGTGACATCGAAAAATATATCCCATATATACGTGTCCGCTCAGTATCGAAATTTTGCAAACTTTTTTCCAAAAAAACTTTCTTTTTTGCAGTAACCACGCAACTTATTTATCTTAAAAAGAGGAAACTTCATCTTAAATAACATAAAAGCTGCACAATCATTACATACAAGGGTGAATCTTAGTTCTCGGTTGTCAAAAGTTCGAAGAATTACGTATTTCGTGGACAACAGAAACCGTATCCCATGACAAATAATTTGATGTAATTATGTCAAGTTAGGATATTTTTCACTATTGTCTATGGCTGTTTGTCCAAAATCAAACAGTGGAATGTAGACCGAGATCTCAGACGCCCATTTTCCTCCCGTGTCCGAAACAGCGGTCAAAGAGAAGGTAAAGTTAACCATTCGCCATTTTATTCGGTTGTTGCAGGCGAGTCCAAGCGTTCGAACGTTGACAAAACCTACCACTGGACGTAGACATGTAACCAGGGCTGGATTATCCTATAGGCTAGTATAGGCTGCAGCCTAGGGCCCCTCAAGCTTGGGGGCCCCAAACCTGGGGTCCCTGCTAAAAGATTTCCATATATAATTTTCTTTGAAAAATTATATTTTGCATTGCTGAATAATTCATTTAACTTAAAATTAAATTACAAACAATTTGAGATAAAGGGCCCCTGTTTGAGGCCCTTTATTTGAGATAAAGAGCCTCTGTTTGAGGCCTTTATTTGAGATAAAGGGCCCCTGTTTGGGAACCTAGCTGTAAATCATGGGGCCCATGTTTGTTTATCATCGTGCTAAACACAGTAAAACACTTATTTGTGAATGTAAGCGTATATATTGTTTTTCAGCTCACTTATTTTGCTATACAATGTAAAAAAAATTCGGGTGCGGGCGAGTTGCTCCGTCTGAGGGGGCCCACAATTTAATTAGCCTAGGGGCCCCAAAAGGTCATAATCCGGCCCTGCATGTAACACACCTGCATACCAACATGTCTGAGAAATCAGAGCACCTGTTATCTTGGTCATATCACCTGCGGCCTAGTCTAAACACTCCCTTTAACTTAAGTGTCTCAATACTCTTTTTATTTTCGCTCATTGAACAACCGTGTTCGAATATATCAATCAATCATCACGTTTTTAGCCATGACATTTTATGATCTGTCTTCTCTGGGACTACAGTAATATAGGCATCGCACACATGTTCTACACATGGATGATGCAGCTGTTATGTAGGGTAATCAGCTCTGGAAGATTCGTTGCTTGTCTCTTCTTGACAAGTATAGGCTACATTGCGTAGAAAAGGTGGAAAGGAAGAATAACCGCTGTATTCTCCTATCCCTTGCTAAGACCATCATCAGTATCACATAAAACTACGTACTGTAAATCTCGCACCTACTATATACATACTAATTAGAAGGCAGGCTTTTTATTACAACACATCTGTACACCGTTCACGCAACACTCCATGGAAATCAACTACACCTGTCTTCTTGTTGACCAGGCTAGATGGGTTGGGGGGAGAAATGAAAAGGAATGGAAAATAATAATGTTAATGGAGGGAGGATGTAATCATTTGCTGACGTAAACCAGTTGAGGTGAACAGCCCCGACCCTCGACCCTCGACCCTCGACCCTACCTAAGGAGCCTTCAAACTTTGCCTACACCTTCCCTTACAAACGCGGAGGGATGCAGCAGGTTGTAGAATTCGTGTGTGTGTGTGTGTGTGTGTGTGTGTGTGTGTGTGTGTGTGTGTGTGTGTGCGCGCGCTTGCGTGTCATTCACCCATGGCCTAATCTCGAGATTACCATTGGCAATGTTACCCTCCCAGAAAGAGCTTAGACCTCATACAAACTGATAAATGGGTAAAGATATGACCTCACACACTATACACATCCTATCCCTTTACTCAAGTGGGATAGTAGCTCTCCGTACTTTACAGGGGAAAATCTCTTGAGCGGAGATTGAACGCGAGACAACAGAGTGGCGCGCAAACGGTCTTTGTGTGTGTGTGTGTTTACCCACGGTCTTGCCCACACGAGCTATACTATTGATCGCCAATTTTATCCTCCCGGAAAGAGCTTTGAGCTTGTAGTGACCCACCCAGAGTTAAAAATCCCTGGGAGCAAGTCGGGATCGAACGCGCAACCTCAGAATGGCCTGAACGCGCCCTAAGCCACTTCACCACTCAGGCGTGTGCGTGTCTTTGTGTGTGTGTGTGTGTGTGTGTGTGTGTGTGTGTGTGTGTGTGTGTGTGTGTGTGTGTGTGTGTGTGTGTGTGTGTGTGTGTGTGTGTGTGTGTGTGTGTTATTCACCCATGGTCTTGTCCACGCGAGTCGAAGTCGCGATCGCCAGTTTCACCCTCCCGGTGCGACCTTGGAGCTCATTATTACCGATCTTAGGATAATGCTAGGACCTCACACACTACACACCCCGATTTCCTTGCTCAAGGAAGACAGTAACCGCCCGAATTTACTAGTGAAAAATCCCCTGGAGCAGTGAGGATTCGAACCGGCTACCTGAAAATGGCAGGCCAGCGCGTTATCCATTTGACCATCGTGGCGGTGTGTGTATGTGTTTGTGTATGTGTGAGTGTGGTGTGTGGGGTGTGTGGGGTGTGTGTGTGTGTGTGTGTGTGTGTGTGTGTGTGTGTGTGTGTGTGTGTGTGTGTGTGTGTGTGTGTGTGTGTGTGTGTGTGTGTGTGTGTGTGTGTGTGTGTGTGTGTGTGTGTGTCATTCACCCACGCCTGATCATGCGCTGGACATGCAATCACCAACTGTTACCCTCCTGGAAAGACCTAAGACCTCATAGAGACCGATCTATGGGTACAGCTATGACCTGACACACTGCAGACACCCAATCCACTTGCTCAAGGGTGACAACAACTGCCCGTACTTTTAAGTAAAAAGTCCCAAGAACGGAGATTAAACGCGGAACTATACAAGGTGGCGCGCTAATGCTCTTACCACTAAGCCATATGGGTAGTGTGTGTGTGTGTGTGTGTGTGTGTGTGTGTGTGTGTGTGTGTGTGTGTGTGTGTGTGTGTGTGTTGTGTGTGTGTGTGTGTGTGTGTCATTCACCCATGGTCTTGTCCAAGCGAGC
>JACEEZ010007397.1:175000-185000 GCA_016584305.1 Chionoecetes opilio | reverse complement strand
TTTTAAGTGGATTTTGGCCCTCATCGGGGATCGAATTCGGGTCACCGAGCACGCCACTCCGAGACGCTAACCACTCTGCTACCGCCTCCCTTAAAGGATGCGGTAGAAGCCGCAGCAGCCGTATAACTGAAGGTTATATTTTATAATATGTGAAAGACAGCTTCATCATTCACATGTAAGCACGAATTCTATTCATATGAACATGTCTTCATTATTATATCATATTCTCATTACAATCAATGTCAAATTCTCTTTGCAAATTGGCGTTGAAAATAGCTTAGTTATCCCTTTATCCCAAGTTTTGAGGATGAATAAAATATTTTGGCACTGATAGGTATCTACAACAGCTGATGGGAGGCAAGCCAATTGATAAATTATGATACCGCTTGCCCCTTCAAGACATCTTTTTTCATTTTCTGGAAGCAGAAACCTGAAATCCATGCAGTAGATAGGGCTTACTGACTATCCTCGCTCGCGTGAAAGTAGTCATCAAATTTACACAAAGTATAATCATCATAAAATCATTTCCACGGCATGATCAGTCAAGGTGCTTTTATCTCTAAGGTTGATACACACAAAAAGCAACCATTTTCCTCGTTAATCTACTTTGTATTTCTTTCTGCTCCTGACTTGGGGACAATCTAAGCACCTCTGGGCGGCTTTCCCAGTAAAATAACCGGAACACACACCAACCTGGAATGCGCCACCTAAATAAAGTTTTGAGAACGACCCATCCACAAAGCATTTACCCCAACGTCGCATCGTGGTGGGTGATGTCTTGTGTCCTTCACAGAGTTAGACGTGACAAAGGAAGGGATAAGGAGATGAGATGACGTGACCTTTTCAATTCATATTCTTCTTTATCCTCCTCAAAGGCTCTTCCTGAAGCATGCCAAGTGCCGTTTGGACTATAGGGAACCTGGCGCGAAAGAAAGGATTCAAATTTGGTGGAAAAGTGTGCAGTGAGTGTGTTATTCAACCATGGTATTGATCACGCGCTGGTCTTGCGATCATCATCTGGTACTCTCGAGGAGAGCTTAGAGGTCATACTCGTAGAGACCGATATATGGGTAAAGCTGGGATCTCACTCAACACATACGTACACGCCATTCCCTTGTTCAAGGAAGACGGCAACTGCCCGCTTTCTTTGTGGAAAAATCCCGAGCATAGAACAGGATTCAATCCTATTCGTGTCAAATGCCACGCCGTACCTAAGCCACACGGGCAGTTTTTTATATATATTTTTTTTTACATTTGTGCCTATAGCGCCTGTCGGCAGTGACCTGCAGGGCTTGGATAATAGGCCCTGGAGGTTTACTTGAGGGCTGTGATAGTTGGCATTCGATCGTGGTGGCGCAGGCAGGATTTTTAGCCCGCCAAAAGCCTCCCTCTACCTTCCTTAACTCTACCTTCGATTGCGAGTGCATCGGAGTCCAATGCACTCGCAGTCGAAGGTAGAGTTAATGGGCAGCATGTGGGTGATGTAGCAGCATGTAGGCCACTCGACGGTGCAGAAAGATTTTAAATGGATTTTGGATCTCATCGGGGATCGAACTCGGTTCACCGAGAACACCACTCGGAGACGCTAACCACTACTCCCCATAATTGTTAATGTGTGTGTGTGTCATTCACTCAGTCATCCATGGTCTTGTCCACGCGAGCCGGACTCGCGATTGCCAGTTTTATCCTCCCGGAGTGAGCTTGAAGCTCATTATTACCGATCTTTAGCTAATGCTGGGACCTCACACACCACACATCTCATCCCCTTGCTCAAGGGGGATAGTAACCGCCCAAATATGTTAGTGAAAAATCCCCGAGAGCGAGCGATTATTCGAATCGGCAAACCACAGAATGGCGCGCCAACGCTCTATGCACTGGACCATCGTGGCGGTGTAGAGAGAGTGAGTGTGTGTGTGTGTGTGTGTGTGTGTTATTCACCCATGGTCTTGTCCACGCCAGCTGGCTCGCGATCGCCAGTTTCACCCTCCCGGTGCGAGCTTGGAGCTCATTATTACCAATCTTTGGGTAATGCTGGGACCTTACACACCACACATCCCCATCTCCTTGTTCAAGGGGGACAGTAACCGTCCGAATTTCTTAGTGGAAAAATCCCCGGGAATGAGCGGGGTCGGAGATCGAACCATCTGAGCCGTCCAGACGGTGTGTGTGTGCGTGTGTGTGCGTTTGTGTGTGTGTGTGTGTGCGTATGTGTGTGTGTGTGTGCGTATGTGTGTGTGCGTGTGTGTGTGTGTGTGTATGTGTGTGTGTGTGTGTGTGTGTGTGTGTGTGTGTGTGTGTGTGTCTTTACTTTACGTGTGTGTAGCTTTTTGTTTTCATTCCTTGAAAGCTCAAGCTGTTGGCCCTGCATATTCTGGAGGGCTGTGATGGTTGGCCCTTTCCCTGGTGGTGCAGTCTGGATTTATAAAGTGACAACTGTGATGATTTGGGCTCACGCTGCCCCCTGGTGCCCTCCGCCGCACTCTCACTCAAAGATGAGGTTGATGGGAAGCATGTGGGTATCTTCAGCCACTTGACGACGGAAGAAACAGTTGGACAGATTCACCTTGGGACTTAGCGGAACTTGAACTCTGGAAATTGGACCATGTGCCCACTACTACCAGGTTCCCAGATTCTAATCATCCTGCCTCCGCGACAATGATTTCCGAAGAGTTACGTCCAGCGCAGTTCGAACTCGCGACCTCATGCTCGCCACACCCCAGACGCTAACCACTCGGCCACCACTTCCCCAATGTGTGTGTGTGTGTGTGTGTGTGTGTGTGTGTGTGTGTGTGTGTGTGTGTGTGTGTATTCATCTAGTTGTATTTTATATGGTCTGAGCTACACTCGTATGGCCGTCCCCATATCTGCATTTTCAATTTGCTTCCTTAGTGCTTACGCTGGTATTGCAAGTGAAACCCAGTCACAAAGACGGTAGTGATCGGGACAATAGTGCCGGAGAATGTGTTTGGTATAATAGGTCGTCTCGAGCACGCGAGTACTGTCAGCTTTGAAAACCCGTGCGATGAATATATTGATAACATTATTTAAAAGAAAGAAATTCATTTCGGTCATTCCCATTATAATATCTTGTTACTTATAACTTCAAAACTACTATTTGCATTGGTAATGCTGTTTTCAATAGTAAGAAGTGGTAAGAATAGATTGCACGAGGTCTGAGCGGTTGGCTATGCTGGTAAAACATGGCAACGCCAGGATGGAGCACGGGTTTAACAGCCTGCTGTTTTACTCTTAACTGTCCCCATACAGCCCTAACACCGTTTTATCAATCCCTTTCCCAGCCATAAAGGAAGAGGTCAGTAAGCGTGAGTATACCACGTTTATAAAGGGAAGTAATGTCATCTGTTCACTCCACCAGGGTCAACCCCACAGCCAGTGTGTGTTTGAGAGCGGAGCCGCAGTGGAGTAACGTCAGTATACACCATCTATGCAAACATGTTGCACTGTATTTTTTATTTCGTCAATCTATTTCAGGAGAGACTTATAGGACAGCTTAACTTCAATTTCATAAATGACACTACATGTATGCATTATTGTGAAGATATTGATGCAACAACGTGCAGCTTTTGTTAACCCGAAGGCAAGCGTCGGGCCCCGAAGGCTTCGGGCCCCGGGGTTACCGCCCGATGAACTTCTTACGATTGTTGGCAATATGCTGGTGATCCCCACTAGAAATCTGGGATTTGCAATGCCAACACCGGTTGTAACACGATGTTGAAGCCCATCGGAGTCAATTACCAATATGGCCCTTAGTGTTGGCCGAAGCTACCACCCCAAGAGGCGGGATACAACCCCCGGGTTACAGCCAGTGTGGTGGTGGTATAGAAAATTCGCTGTGACGGTTGGTCCAGTGCATGCGCATAACTCGGTGGATGTAAACAAACAGACGACGCGTGCTGTTATTCGGACCAAATATAACGCTCCAGGGCGATATTTTAGGTTGTTATATATTAGTTAAATTAAGTTAGGTTAGGTTGGGTTAGGTAGGTTAGGTAAGGTAAAGTTAGGTTGGATTTAAAAGTACAACAGTCTGCGCATGCGCTGGACCAACCGTCACGGCGTATCTTCTATACCAGGGGCTCTTAACCGGGGGTATCCATACCCCTTGGGGGTATGGATACCAAATGCTGGGGGTATGGGACTTGATCTTTGGATATTTGTATTTATTTAATTCTGATGTATAAATTTATACATGGATAGAATGTTAGATTATTAACTAGCACTGTTATTACTATTCCTAGCTATCCATATCTAAAGTAGATTCAAGCTATTGACATCTTTGGAAGTCATGCTGTCAACTAATAGGAATCAATCAATCAATCATTGGGGGCATACGCCGGGGGGCGCGTCGCCTCGCCCACCCTACGACGCCACTCCCGGGGTCACCACGCGCGAGTTCCCATGCAGGCTCCTTTCCCATACCAAGCAGCTCTCGACAAGAAACATCAACTTGCCCCAGCCACGAGCCTTGTGGGCGCCCCCTTGGCCTCCTCCACGCCGGATTGTCTCTTACAGATACAACACGATGGTAAGGATCGGTTTCAGGGTAGCGTGCCACATGCCCATATAGCCGAAGTTGGCGCTGACAGACTATGCAGGTAATAGGCCTCGATTCAGTCTCACGGTGCAATCGCTGATTTGACACGTAATCATCCCAGCGATATCCCATGATTCTGCGAAGACACTTATTACCAAAGGCATTGATTCGTCTCTTCAAGTCACTATTTAGTGTCCATGTCTCACAACCATAGAGTAAGACAGCGATCTAAGCGACTTGAAGATCCGGATCTTTGTCCTCCTGCACAGGTACCGACAACGCAAAATACTCCCGCTGAGCGAGTCCATAACACCGTGGGCTATGTCAATCCGCCGTAAAACTTCTTGACGTGACCCGTCGTCCTTATGAATTGCGCTACCAAGGTATGTAAAACTTTCCAAGAGCTCAATGTCCTCGCCACACGCATGAACAGACTGTACTGCTTCATCTAGTAAGTCTCCAAACACCTGGACCTTGGTCTTGAGCCAAGAGACCTCAAGTCCCAAAGGCTTTGCCTCCTCGTGCAGCGCCTCGAGAGCCATCACCAGGACCTCCAGCGACTCAGCAAAGATTACTGCATCATCGGCAAAAACAAAGTCAGTGATCTTGGTGTTGCCGACGGATGCTCCACAATCACTTTGATTTACAACCTTGTCCAATACCCAGTCCATACAAGCGTTGAAAAGTGATGGGGCAAGGACGCACCCTTGCCTCACTCCTGTATTCACAGGAAAGCTGGATACACCTGCCCCACACTTCACAGCACTCTCAGTCCCAGAATACAGACCAGTTATCAAACCAATAGTCCTTGCAGGAATCCCTCGAAGTCACAGAAGATCCCAGAGTGACTCACGATGCACTGAGTCAAACGCCTTCTTGAGATCAACATAGGCTGCAAGCATCCCCTGTCGAAACTCACGTCGGCGTTCCACCAGGACACGAAGCGCTAGGATACGGTCCGTTGTTGACTTACCAGGCGTGAACCCAGACTGCTGAGGTCTCTGATGCTTCACCAGATGACTGCGAATTCGTGTCAGCAATAGATGGGCAAGCACCTTGCCTGGTACGCTGAGCAGTGTAATACCGCGATAATTGTTGCAGTCCTGACGGTCTCCTTTCCCTTTCCAGATAGGGACGACCAGCCCCCTTTTCCACAGGAGGAATGGTACCTGATTGCCACACGGCAGTCAGGACAGCATGCAACCCGCGGATCATGGCCTCACCCCCAGCTTTGAGGACCTCCGCACTGATATTACAAACACCAGCTGCCTTTCCACCCCTCAACTTTGCAACAGCCTCTCTGACTTCGTCAAGAGTGGGTGCGGTTTCATCAATGGGAGGATCAGCATCCACTGCCTGTAACCCAGTGGTGTGAAGCTGCTCAGTTGGAGGGTAGAATAATAGGAATGGTAATGATTATTATTTCGACAGTCAAGTGAATGGGGTATGGGACCATATTGGGCAATCCATTGGGGGTCTGCAATCATCAAAAGGTTAAGAACCCCTGTTCTATACCGTCACACCGGTACCCATTCAATGCTGGGTGGACAGGGGCTCGGGTTAAGGAGACCACCCATCTGTCTCCACTCCGCCCGGGGATCGAACCTCTCTCGGTTGTGAATCAAGCGTGCTAACCACTACACAAAGGAGTACCACCAAAGTACCGGAGTGTGTCATTCATCCATGGTCTTGTCCACGCGGGTTGAACTCGCGATCGCTAGTTTCACCCTCCCGGAGCAAGCTTTTAGCTCCTTATGACCAATCTTAAAGTAATGCTGGGACATCCCACACCACACCCCCATCCTGCCCGCTCAAGAATGACAGAAACCCCTTGAATTTATCAGTGAAAAATCCCTGGGATCGAGCGAGGATTCGAACCGGTTAACCACAGAATGAGGCACCAAAGCTATAACCACTTGACCATCGTTGACGGTAATATATATATATATATATATATAATTATATATATATATATATATATATAGATATATATAATATATATATATATATATATATATATATATATATATATATATATATATATATATATATATATATATATATATATATATATATATATATAATATATATATATATATTATAATAATATAAGCGAAAGTGTGTGTGTGTGTGTGTGTGTGCTATAGGTTCCGCCCCCCGTGGCGCAATCCCATCATATGGTACAGTTTTGGAACCAGGTTGACCAGGGGAAGGTTTTAAAGTAATCGTCCAGACCCATTTTTTTTCTCCTAATTATGTTGAATGAACATTCAAAACACCTAATCCACCAAAATTAATTGATTTCCAGGCCTTATTTCCGTAAAAACACGACTTTTGTAAAAAGCGCGCGAAAAAAATATCTTCCCTCCAACAGGGCTACGACTGTTATTGATGACCTTAGAACAGTGACGCCCGCAGAGGCTCCAATGTAAACATCTAGGGTGCCTGTGTGTGTGTGCCTGTGTGTGTGCCTGTGTGTGTGTGCCTGCCTTCCATGTAGTGGTGGTGATGTAGGGTGCAGTGATAGATTGTGGTGGTGTTCAATAGTCCAGGAGCTGTGTGTATGTGTGCCTGTGTGTGCGCCTGTGTGTGTGTGCCTGCCTTTCATGTAGTGGTGGTGATGTAGGGTGCAGGGATAGATTGTGGTGGTGTTCAATAGTCCAGGAGCTGTGTGTGTGTGTGCCTGTGTGTGCGCCTGTGTGTGTGTGCCTGCCTTTCATGTAGTGGTGGTGATGTAGGGTGCAGGGATAGATTGTGGTGGTGTTCAATAGTCCAGGAGCTGTGTGTGTGTGTGTCTGTGGTTTAGGGGTTATAGTGAGGTTAGGTTAGTAACTCTTAGGGGTTATAGTGAGGTTAGGTTATTAACTTTTAGGGGGTTATAGTGAGGTTAGGTTAGTAACTTATAGTGAGGTTAGGTTAGTAACTTTTAGGGGTTATAGTGAGGTTAGGTTAGGAACTTATAGTGAGGTTAGGTTAGTAACTTTTAGGGGGTTATAGTGAGGTTAGGTTAGGTTAGTCATTTTTAGGGGTTATAGTGAGGTTAGGTTAGTAACTTATGACATATCTTATGTTTAACATAGTTATATATGTTAAACATAACTTACAATAAATATATACGTATAACAATAGTTTGCTCCGCGCATAGATGCATAGATGGTGGGCCGAAGGCCCACTAATAGCCCTCCGCAGGAGCTGGCCAAAAAGTCCGCCCAGAGGGCGGCTTTGCGGCTAGTATATATATATATATAATATATTTTATATATATATATATATATATATATATATATATGTGTGTGTGTGTGTGTGTGTGAAAGGCATGAACGTATGTGCCTAATGTTAGTTTTTTTTTGTTTTTTACGTTGAAACCTATTGCGCCTGTAGGCTATTATGATTTTCCTTAGAGAGCTCAGATGGTTAGCCCCAAGGTAAAGAGACAGAAGGTAACGTCACCTCCCTTTTGCCGCGCTGGGGGAAGTGACGTCAATAAGAATTAAGAGGGCGAGGAGGAGGGTGAGAGTGAAAGAGAAGATGGAGGAGGAGGAGGAGAAGGAGGTAGGGGAAGGAGTAGGAGGAGGAGAAGGTAAGGGAAGGGAGGAGGTATGAACATCAGAACATAAGAACATAAGAAAATAAGGCATGGCCTTGCATGTCAGGTGGGAAATGAACTTTGCTCGTCCCGCTAAGTGGCAACAGCGGCACAGACTCTCCAGACTGCCCTCTATGTTATGTGGATCATACGGGCGGCCGCATATGGGGACGGCGGCCGCATATGGTGGTGACCAGTGTGAGTGAGTGAGTGAGTGAGTGAGTGAGTGAGTGAGGCGTGAGTGAGTGAGTGAGTGAGTGAGTGAGTGAGTGAGTGAGTGAGTGAGTGAGTGAGTGAGTGAGTGAGTGAGTGAGTGAGTGAGTGAGTGAGTGAGTGAAGTGAGTGAGTGAGTGAGTGAGTGAGTGAGTGAGTGAGTGAGTGAGTGAGTGAGTGAGTGAGTGAGTGAGTGAGTGAGTGAGTGAGTGAGTGAGTGAGTGAGTGAGTGAGTGAGTGAGTGAGTGAGTGAGTGAGTGAGTGAGTGAGTGAGTGAGTGAGTGAGGTGAGTGAGTGAGTGAGTGAGTGAGTGAGTGAGTGAGTGAGTGAGTGAGTGAGTGAAGTGAGTGAGTGAGTGAGTGAGTGAGTTGGTGAGTGAAGTGAGTGAGTGAGTGAGTGGTGAGTGAGTGAGTGAGTGAGTGAGTGGTGAGTGAGTGAGTGAGTGAGTGAGTGAGTGAGTGAGTGAGTGAGTGAGTGAGTGAGTGAGTGAGTGAGTGAGTGAGTGAGTGAGTGAGGTGAGTGAGTGAGTGAGTGAGTGAGTGAGTGAGTGAGTGAGTGAGTGAGTGAGTGAGTGAGTGAGTGAGTGAGTGAGTGAGTGAGTGAGTGAGTGAGTGAGTGAGTGAGTGAGTGAGTGAGTGATGTGAGTGAGTGAGTGAGTGAGTGAGTGAGTGAGTTGACGTGAGTGAGTGGTGAGTGAGAGTGACGTGAGGTGAGTGAGTGAGTGAGTGAGTGAGTGAGTGAGTGAGTGAGTGAGTGAGTGAGTGAGTGAGTGAGAGTGAGTGAGTGAGTGACGTGAGTGAGTGAGTGAGTGAGTGAGTGAGTGATGAGTGAGTGAGTGAGTGAGTGATGAGTGAGTGAGTGAGTGAGTGAGTGAGTGAGTGAGTGAGTGAGTGAGTGAGTGAGTGAGTGAGTGAGGAGTGAGTGAGTGAGTGAGGAGTGAGTGAGTGAGTGAGTGAGTGAGTGAGTGAGTGTGTGTGTGGTGTGTGTGTGTGTGTGTGGTGTGTGTGTGGGTGTGTTTTGGTGTGTGTGTGTGTGTGTGTGTGTGTGTGTGTGTGTGTGTGTGTGTGTGTGTGTGTGTGTGCGTGCGTGCTTGCGTGCGTGCGTGCGTGCTGCGTGCGTTGCGTGCGTGCGTGCGTGCGTGCGTGCTTTGCGTGCGTGCGTGCGTGCGTGCGTGCGGCGTGCGTGCGTGCGTGCGTGTGTGTGTGTGTGTGTGTGTGTGTGTGTGTGTGTGTGGTGAGTGTATCACTACAAATCCTTGCCAATTTCAACTTCCCGTTCCAGTCCGCCGCACTAATCTTTTCAACACATTTAACGTTGTCGTATCAGTCGGAAACGCGTGCAAACTTTTCTCGAAAGGCACAGCTGTCTTGCTGCACCCATAAAGGATGCGTGCATTTGGCATATCGCAAAAAAAATCTATCAGAAACACCCAAAAATCTTCAGGTACTAATTTTATCTCCTGTGTTTACGTCCTGAATCTGCGGGCGGGGAGAGCGCTGCCTTTTGCTACGTCACCGACCCGTGGCGCATCGTCTGCTTGTCGTGAGGGGCGTTTTGGAAGCTCGGGGAATTTGCAGATTTGTATTGCGGATTACTTAAAAACGGCTGACTGGATGCAAAAAGTGACGACGTATTGTTGATATACT
>JACEEZ010007397.1:162500-167500 GCA_016584305.1 Chionoecetes opilio | reverse complement strand
TTTAAATTATGTATTTTGGGGCAATCCATTTGGGCCAAAATTAAAATTCAAGTTTTAAAACCAAAATTGTGATTACTTGGAAAAATTTAATTAGAACCATTGGGTTCCATCCATTAAAAAATATTTGATTACATTAAATAGGTAATAAATTTATACTAATAATATAATATATACATATAATATATATATATTATAATATATATATATATAATATATATATTATATACATATATATAATATATATATATAATTATATAATTTTAATATATATAATATACAATTTATAATTATATATATATATATATTAATATATTTTATTATATATCATAATATATAAAATATATATTATATTAATATTCATATATAAATATATATAATATGTATAATATTATATATATATAAAATATACATATATATAATATCTATATATATATATATATATATATTTTATAATATTATACATATACATAATAAAATATATGAGTATTTTTCAGGGTATTTTTTAGGGGAAAAAGTGCGTCTTATAACCCTTTAAAAATACGATATATAAAATATATAATAATTATATAAAATATATAATATAAAATATATATATATTATAGAGATAGATAGATAGATAGATGATAGATAGATAGATAGTAGATAGTAATAGATAATAGTAGATAGATAGATAGAAAATAGATAGTAGATAGATAGATAGATAGATAGATAGAAAAGATAGATATAAGCGAAAGTGTGTCTGTCTGTTTTGTGTGGTGTGGTGTGTGTGTGGTGGGGGTGTGTGTTGTGTTGTGTGTGTGTGTGTGTGTGTGTGTGTGTGTGTGTTATAGGTTCCCCCCCCCGTGGCGGAATCCCCTCATATGGCAACATTTTTGGGAAAACCGGCTTGCCCAGGGGAAGGTTTTAAGCCCACTTATGAGATTGATCCGATCATTTTTTTCTTTTTTTTTTTAGTAGCCTTTTAGCGAGAATTGTGAGAAAAAAAAGTGGGTTGCGAGAAAAATTTAGGAAACCTTGATGTAGGGTGATGGGTAATGGGTGAGTGAATGGGTGGGGTGATGGGTAATGGGTGTGGGGTGATGGGTGAGTGAATGGGTGGGGGGTGATGGGTTGGGGGTGAGGGTGATGGGTGAGGGAATAGGTCGGGGGGGTGATGGGTAATGGGTGAGTGAATGGGGGTGTGTTTATGGGTAATGGGTGAGTGAATGGGTGGAGGGTGATGGGTAAAGGGTGAGTGAAGGGTGGGGGTGATGGGTGAGGGGTGAGGGAATAGGGGGGGGGATAGGTAATGGGGGAGTGAATGGGTGGTGGGATGGGTAATGGGTGAGTGAATGGGGTGGGGGTTGATGGGTAATGGGTGAGTGAATGGGTTTGGGGGTGATGGTAACTGGGTGAGTGAATGGGTTGGGGGTGATGTGAATGGGTTGGGGGTGATGTGAATGGGTTGGGGTGGGTGTGAATGGGTTGGCGTTCATACATACATTTCTACATCCCAAGATTTCAGGAAAGTTTTGAAGGGGGTATCTGGAGAGCTGTGTTTGGTGGGCCGAAGGCCCATCAATAGCCCTCCGCAGGAGCTAGCAAAAAGTCCGCCCAGAGGGCGGCTTTGCGGCTAGTATATTATATATATATATATATATTATATATATAGATATATATATATATATTATTATATATATATATATTTTATAAAATATATTATATATATATATATATATATAATATATATATATATATATATATATATATATATAATAATATAATATATCTATATATATATATATATAATATATATATTATATATTATAAATAAAATAATATATATATATATATATATATTTTAATATATATATATATATATTATATATATAATATATATATATATATAATATATATTATATATATTTTACTATATAATATATATATAATATATATTATATATATATATAAAATATAATTTTATATATATATATTATATTATATATATAATATATTATAATATATTTTATATAATAATATAAATATATATTATATGTATACGTATAATATAATAAATATTATATGTATTATGTATATATATAAATATATTTATATTATATTATAATATATATATATATATATTATATGTATACTTATAAAAATATATTATATATAAATATATATTTTTTATATTTAATTTATTTATATATATCTAATATATATATATAATATATATATAATATATATAATATATATATATATATAATAATATATATATATATATAATATATATATATATATATAATATATATATTATATATAAATATTATATATATATATATAATTTATTATATTAATAAATAATAACATGAAACGACTATATATAATATATATAGTCATGGATATAACTAATATATTACAATATATATATATAGTATATATATATCAGGTAATAATATATAATAATACTAGTATATATGTAACTATATATCTTATATATATATCCTTCTTTTTTAATAATTGTGACATCCCAAAACAAACGACAACGAACACTATACGATCGTAAGGTGATGGTGAGGCGGCCTCAAATCGTTACCAAGAGTTGACAGGAAGCAGGGTCGTTGAGTATCACCCGGCTGGAATTGGTAAAATTCTTCAAGTTGAAGATGCTGGGTACGGTATATAAGCGGATTTGCCCGACCGCCATCAAAATACTCACCAAAAAATCCTTATTACCTATGTAATACTTCATCTTTACGTGTACTGTAAATACTTGTGGAAATATCATTGTTAAAGTATATTAGACGACGATAAGGAGAGTAAATAAAATTTCGAAGGTTGTAAGAAGAGGCGGGGTACCGTGTCTTCGACGTGACCGCCGGCCCGGTGTCTTCGTTCCAAAAACCCTCTATGTGCTTTTCTTTCGTAATCGTGTTCGGCTTACCGCCTTGATTCTTGAGCTGTACCGAGAGTAAGCTGTAGAGTGAACGAACGATAAACTGGCAGAGAAAAGCATAGAAGGGTATTTTTAACCAGTGGCTCCGGTGCCCGGCGTCGTAAGAAAACGAAAACTCGCAGCCCGTGTCTTCCCGCAACCTATGAAACATTGTACTCCATTCTTATCTGGAGGGATGAATATTTGAAGAAATATGGATGCCAATAATATTTAATCAAAGTATCACATTAGGGGACCGGGCTTGCCAAGGGGTAGCGTCTCCAAGTCGCGTTCCCGTGACCCGAGTCGATACCCGAAGAAAACCAAAATTTCTGACCAGCGCATTGGCTAGAGAAACAAAAATGCCCTGCCATGTATACCTACGACTGCGAGTGCATCGGAGAACACAGGGGGCAGCGATGAGCCTCTAATCACAGGCGTCACTATAAAAATCCTGCCTGCGCCACCACGGGCGAGGGCCAGCCATCACAGCCCTCAAGTGAGCCAGAGTCTACCATCTGCGCCCTGGGTTACCACTGCCTACAGGCGCAATAGGCATAGATGAAGAAAAAAAAAAATTTAATAGGTTATGCCATAGACCACTGTAATTTGGACTGTTCACGCGACAGCTTGAAATGTCAGGCGCATAGCGGCCTGCCCGCCGACAAAGAGATATAGTGGTCTATGGACTATCATATAGACTGGTTTATCAGTATATATGATATACTGTAATCTTCGTAAATGTTTGTTCTATAATATTATCAAATAAAAGACAGTAAAACACGCTAAAGAAATGCCATTACGAGACTCTGAAGAAATATGCATGAACTTAATATTCACTTCAACTTTCCGCCAATGAAGACTTTGCGAGTCAACTTTTATCATGAAACATATCAATAGAAGCACAGTTTTATTAGCTTTCCATTGATATATTTAGTTTTCTGATAAATGAATTAGCACCATGTGTAAATTAGCGTTAACTAAATAAATAACCTCATCAATCGGCAAAATTACCCGATTGATGATTTTATTTATTTAGTTAACGCTAATTTATGCATGGTGGTAATTAATTTATCAGAAAACGAAATACAGCAATGGAAAGTTAATAAAATTGCACTTCTGTTGACACCCTTCATGATAAAAGTTGACTCGCAAAGTTTTAAATGGCGAAGAGTTGAAGTGAATATTAAGTTCATGCATATTTCTTCAGTCTCGTAATGGCATTTCTTTAGCGTGTTTTACTGTTTTTTATTTGATAATATTATAGAACAAACATTTACGAAGATTACAGTATATCATATATAACAACAGGCCGATCTACAACAGGCCGATGTTCCGTGCGCAGTCCAGATTTACAGTGGTCTATGGTAATACATATGCGGCAATAAGTATTTGTGTGACAATAACACAGGAGGTTCGGGGTAACGGGGTAGGTCTTGGTTAAGTCTCCCGCCATTCTCAAGGTCGCTGCCAGAACCCGCCAGGAAGTTTCTCTTACCGCACCTGTTGACATGTGCAGGAAGAAAAACTTACGTATACACGCCTCTACTGTTAATTAACTTCATAAAATATATATTTCACCAACTTCATAACCGAGTAACGTTTCTGTTGATGTTTTTGATGAGTTTACGGGCAAATCCGCATTATAGTCACGCTAAGGCAAGGAAGTTTGAAGGAACACTGTTACCAATACACAACCGCGTGTATATCTCAATCGACCCTGCCTTCCTGTCAACTCTTGGTAACGATTTGAAGGCTCTGTCTCGACCTGGCCTTCGTCGGTGCCTCGCCGTTCGTCGTTCGCTCGCCTTGTCTCTTGGTACAATCCTTGGTACCAGCCTTAGTTCCTGTTTAGTTGTACGACTAATGCTGACTAACGATGTTGAAAAATGCAGGGTAGCAGCATCGCATGCATCGCGTAGGAGTGGATAGGCCATTGAGTTAGATTTAGAAGATTATTAATGAATAATAGAACGAGAGTGAGTGATAGGACAGAACCCTAAGGAACACCACTATTGATAGACTTAGGAGAAGAACAATGACCGTCTACAGTAGCTGCAATAGAACAGTTTGAAAGGAAACTTAA
>JACEEZ010007397.1:155000-157500 GCA_016584305.1 Chionoecetes opilio | reverse complement strand
GACAAAGACACCTCCCGAATTAAATTGCCCCCCACCCCCACCCTTCCTATATTATCTTACTGTCTTCTTTATAGGGATTGGCAATTAAGCGGGTTTTTGTCCCTTACTTTTTATGTCCTTGGCCAGTCTTTTATGATGTAAAGAAAAAAAAATCCTCACCCATCACAACTCTTCTTGCCCCACTGCTTTTCGCATGATCGGTAAAAGCCGCTCTACAACCTCGCTTCCTATCCTTGCCTCCTTCGGTACTCCACTCTGTTTTTCATTCTGCAGATTCTTCAGTGCCTTATTTTCATTTCTCCACCATTCAAATTTTCATTGTACATTGTTTTACCGCTTGTACGCTGCTGTGAAACCCTACAGGTTGAAGGTCCTCCCTTCCTGCACTGTGTTCATCATACACCCACCCACGGCTATCCGCTTTTTTTTTACTGAGTCTCTACTTTACTGGTACTCTTTCTCCTACGGAAACAACTGATCTTCCACCTCTTACTTTCAACCAAGGGTAATACTACCCGCCTTTTTAACATCCTGACAGTGTACTGCCCTCCGGAAACTCCTCTCGTAGGTACTTAGAAACTACCTACAGAGGCGTTCAGATGGTGATTCCACTGGAATTCATCCAAGGTGGAGATCCTTGTCAGTTACTACGTGACAGACGTATAGAGTTTTCGTTTCACACTTACTCGTCTGGATGTTTTATAAGGCCAGTAATGATCATTGCATTTGACCTATAGTCTATTTTTTTTATTATGGTCAAAATGCACTAAGGAAGCCACGCCCCCTGCCTCCCCTTCTATTCTACGGGGCGTCTGATTAGTGCATTCCTCGTATCATCACCACCAATCACCATATCTTCACTACTTAACAGCGGCGTGACCACTGGACAGAGCATCTTCACTACAGAGGGTGGCAAAATCAAAACTCCCTTTGTAGTAAAGATTGCTCTGTCCAGTGGTCACGCCGCTGTTAAGTAGTGAAGATATGGTGATTGGTAGTGATGATACGAGGATGCACCAATCAGCTGCCCCGTAGAATAGAAGGGCAGGCAGGGGGCGTGGCTTCCTTAGTGCATTTTGACCATAATAAAAAAAATAGACTATAGATAAACTGTGGAATCCGTCACGATACTGACTTGAAAGTGTAAAACATGTTAATAATATGACTTTTGGTGATATCATTTTTTGGTCCAAGCTGTTTTGTGAATACCTGGTCCCCGGTTTATTCTTACACACGATAATTCTGAATGCATAATATGTTTTTCTTATATAATTAGTTAGTGACAAGTTCTAGAGAACGAGCGTTGCACTGACATAAAATGCTGGTCTATTTTTCAATCGTCATGCAATGAGTCAGGCCGTTTTTCATTCGAACTGTTGTGACGATGAAACTTCAATGACTGAGCCTTAGAATGTACGTAGCACAACTACGATAACCCCTACACCGGTTCATAAACATATTTGCTCAACCTAGCATATAGTTCAAGGGGTTTCGCTGGAACAGAAGAAAATGCGTTACACACACAAAAACTTGACCTCAACGTCTTACGGACGGGCCTCAGTCGACAGATCCTGTCGTGTAGGTTGGCTCTCCCTGATCCCCCGTGTATCACTTTGACAGCCTTGTTATACTGTAAGCCAAAACTATGGATCTGACTGTCTTCTCGCAAAATGGTGGCGCAAAAAAGGTCGCAAAAAATGTTATCCACAATGGTGGCGTCACTGGGTTGCCTTGAAGGGCGGCAGCTCACAGATCAATAGCTCTCACCGATGAACCTGAAACTGGTAGAAAATATAAATTTCCATAGTTGGATTAAAAGGGAAAATAAAGGTGTTTGGCGTCAAGCAGATCGAGAAAGGTATACCTTTCTCGATCTGCTTGTCTTAATTCTGCAGGCTATAATTCTCTATAGGCTATAGCCTATCGAGAATTAAGACACGTATGTAATGACTTTCCACGACTCTACAATCTCTCCAACACAGGATATTCACCTGTCGTACGTATAACGAGTGAAGAATGAATGCAACATACTGAAGCGTCTGAGTGACATTGTTTAATGGTGCAAAAGGGAGAACTGGATAGTTAATCTTGCCATCATCCGAGAACTTCCCATCAGATATTATTCAAAACATCATCGTCACAACTCCGGCTGAAATACCCGCCGAGGTCTTTCTCCGTCTGAAGGTGTTGGATTTTTACAGCGTCGGGGGCTCGACGAGATTGCCTCCCACGCGTAGCATGACTGAGCATGACCTAGAGGGAGAAATGTAAGGCTCCCCTTCCCTCAACCCCATCGCCGCTGTGGAAAGCAGGATTTTAAAAATATTTTCTCTACTTTTTCGTCTGCATTTGGAATCCTCGTATTATCATCTCCGCCAAGGGAGTTGTGTGATCGGTTTGGTTTGTTTGTGTGTTTGTTTGTTTTTCGTTAGCAGGATTAAGCAAAAAATTATGGACGGATTTCATTTAAATTTCAACAAAAGTGATACTTGCCGAAATT
>JACEEZ010007397.1:105000-147500 GCA_016584305.1 Chionoecetes opilio | reverse complement strand
GTGGACTCAGATGTTGTTGGGACCACTGGGGCGGGTGAGCGCTCCACTGCCATGGCATTACTTTTAGCATCTGAACGATGTGTTGCTGTGCTTGTTGCATTTGCTGCATTTGCTGCATTTGCTGCACTAAAAAATGTACCGTAGTCTCAGTCTGAGTATTTTCGGCTTGGTGTCTCATAAAATTCGTGGAAGCACTTTGTGTTTGAGGGTTCGGTACACTTGTGTTAAAACGACGAGGTGTTGGTTGTCCGGTTGTTACGTGTTCGGTACTTTGTTCATGAGGTGGGTAGCGGCGGGTGCCCTTCAAATGTAATCTTTTACACTGTAAATTAAAACACTCACGCCTTCTCTCCGAGCCATAACAGATGGGAGGGTGTAAATAAGGACATTTGTTGCCCTCTTTGCAACCCCTAACGGAATCCCGACCATGTGCTTTAAATGTATTGCACAGTTTTGGGTGCGCATAGGGGCAGTCACGACCCGTAAGACCAAACTTACAACGATTATGTCTGTAGTGGTAACATATATTCTTCGTTTTTTGTTCATCTTTGTGATCACTGTGACTAGGGTTTGTACCTTGAGTGGTGGTGGCGTCCCTGTGGTCTTCTGAAACATGCTCCGAAGCAGGTTCCGAACTGTTATCCGGTTGTTCGCTATCTTCATTTTCACAGTTTTTATTTTCCTCACTGTTCTTCAGTTTTAATTTAGTCTCCTTTTCCTTTTCCAATAAGGCACACACCAAAGCAAACTGTCTATCCCCATGTTCACTGAGCTGCGTCCGTGCACAGTCCTCACAGGTGTAGTGACTCCTGGAGTTGAAAAAGTTCACTATGGCGTACACAGGAAGACGAGTACAATCTGTGTGTATGTATTCCTTACACTTTTGGCATTTTAGTGCTTCTAATATGCACTCTTGTTGCACACGGAACAGTAGGTCTCTGCTGCGGGTAGGTTATTTTCCGGTATACTTCCCATTTTGCAAGCAGACCCCTGTATAGTTCCAAGTTCCAAGGAGCGCACAGAAACACGTCCGATCACCGAGGAGGACAAACACACACACACACACCACACGCACGCACGCACGCACACACACACTGCCTGTGTGGTTTGATATAAAAATCTCCGCCTGCTATTCAGCATTTCGCAAAGTCGGCGACCAGCCAAAACAGCTCTTCTTCCTCCCTTTCGGGTTTGATAAATGGGTGGGTTACCTAGGGAAACCTGGGGAAGGTAACTGTGTTAACTCGGATGTCACACTAGGCCTGTGTCCCGGGGTAACGAGTTCTCACCCACCACAGGCACAATGGCTACTGCGACGGAGATGAGCACCGAGGCCACGCGCAACAAGCGTATGCACCTATCTTTACCTTACTTTTATTCAGTAAGTTGCAAGTGAGTTCATGGCTCGTTCAAGTCGGATTTCCCTGACTGCACAGGTAGTGCACCTGTGCTCCTTGAGTAAGGGGATAGTGTATGTTATGTGTGAGGTCTCAGCCTTACCCGTAGATTCCTACGTTTATTCTTTACGTCCATTTTGTTTTTCATAATTATATACATGAAAACTGACACCTGCCAAAGATTAAAAGCTATGAGCTTTTTCTGAGTGAAATCAAAACTTTCAAAAGTGAAGTGAACATAATCCCAAGAATTAGGCGTTATTTTATATATTTTTTCCTGAGATCTTACAAGAATACGTAAGATGTCTAGTGATAATTACCTTAGGCTGGTTCCCTAGCCTGTCTGAGTTCAGAAACATCAGCATAAAAGTAATTAAAGTAATCTAATAAGATATAGGCTTGGAAAACTCTTTATGTACTTTTTAAGAACACTACATATACAAACGGTACGAGGAAGGCTGATCCTCCTTCGTAAAATATGACCAGAATATATTTGCCTTTTACGTAAGCCTGACGGGCAGCATTACTCGGACACGGTATTGTATGTGTGTGTGTGTATATATATATATATATATATATATATATATATATATATATTTACATGTGTGTGTGTCTGTGTGTGTGTGTGTTTACCCAGTTGTTTCCTAATTGTAAGTAAAGAAGGAAAATATGGGGCATACGCTATGATGCGCGTGGCCTCGTTGATCATCTTCGTCGCATAGCCTATGAGCCTGTGGTGGGTGACAATCCATTACCCCGGGACACAGGGCTAGTGTGACATCCCAATTACTCTAGTTACCTTTCCCAGGTTTCCCCAGGTACCTATTATAAACCCCGAAAGGGAAGGTGAACAGCACTCCTGGGTGGGTTTACCCAGAGTATCACATAGACATAGTTCTTTGTATACTTTGGGTTTACCGTCGACTTGCCTTGGCCCGGATTCAACCCAGGACCCACAGATTCGTAGCCAGGCGCGCTAGCCACTACACCACGGGGCGATATCTAATTTTTATATACGGGAAATAAGTTACACTGGTGGAGTCCCGTCTTCTTGTCTTAATTGGTGGAATCTTAGCTTTAAAATATGCATATTCTTGGCATCTATAATTCACTATCCAGGTTATTCCACATATCAATGCACCGATAGGGAACTATTGTACTTCTTAATGTGTTTCTAACACCTTGTATTCCTACTTCTTTTTCATTTATCTCCATTCCTGACATGCTTTATATATTGTTATCAAGTCTCCTCTTTTTCTTCTTTGTTCCAATGATGGCAACCCGAATTTCTTCAGCCTGTCCTCATAAGTCAGGTGTGACAGGCTGGGAACAATTTGTGTGGCTGCTCTCTGCATTCTTTCTATCTTCTTTACATTCTGCCTCTTGTGCGGAGACCAAACTACCGTGGCGTACTCCAGTCTAGGTACTCTAGTCTAGTCATGGCTACAATAAATTTCTTCATCATATATTCGTCCATATAGATAAAGGCCGTTCTGATGTTTGTTAGAAACTTATATGTATCACCAACAATTATATTGAATTGTTTATCTGGTGATAAATCGTCCTGAATTATTACGCCAAGATCCTTTTCTTCACTTGCTTTATTGATTTTCTCTCTTCCCATTTTACAATTTAATCTTGTCGTGTGTGTGTGTGTGTGTGTGTGTGTGTGTGTGTGTGTTACTCACTCACCCATGGTCTTGTCCATGCGAGTCGGCCTCGCGATCGCCAATTTCACCGTCCCAGAGCATGCTCGGAGCTCATTATGACCAATCTTTGGGTAATGCTGGGACCTCACATACCTATATATAACACCCCCATCCACTTGCTCAAGAGGGGACAGTAACAACCCGAATTTGTCAGTGAAAAATCCCCATTTATGTGTGTGTGTGTGTGTGTGTGTGTGTGTGTGTGTGTGTGTGTGTGTGTGTGTGTGTGTGTGTGTGTGTGTGTGTGTGTGTGTGTGTGTGTGTATTTGCCTAGTTGTATTTACCTAGTTGTTATTTACAGAGCCTGAGCTACGCTCGTATGGTCCCGTCTCCGTATTTACATTTATCCAGTCTTTCTTTCAACTAGTGCACATTCTTTGCTGATATCACCTCCTCATTTAGTCCATTCCAAACTTCTACATTTCTATGAGGGAAGCTGTACTTCTTTATGTTGTTCAGGCATCTCCCTTTTCTATTTTTTGTATGTCCTCTTGTGTATCGACCTTCTCTTTGTTTCTGAGTCAGTAGTCTCTCATTGCCTGTTTCTTCCATCTTAGTTATCAGTTTCCATTTTTGGTCGGAACATTATAGTAATTATCTTTTTCATCATGTTTTGTCCATGTAATGAAATGCCACTCTAATATTATTCAACATCATGTACGTATTTCCAAATATTGTCTCTAGATGTTTTTCTGGTTGTGGGTTTTCTGGTATTATCACTCCTAGGTCCATTTCTTTATGAATCTGAATTTTTCGTTTCCCATTTTATATGGCCATTTATATCTCCTTTCGCTTCTTCAAATTTCCATCACATGACACTTATTCACATTAATTTCCATTTCCCATCTTCTGCTCCATTCGTAGATCTTGTTCAGGTTATTTTGTAGTGGTTCACAATCTTTATAGCTTTTTATTTCCTTTAATAAATTTGCATCATCCGCAAGCAATTATCATAACATTTGATTTCATTCAGCCATTTATATTTATTTGTCATTTATATAAATCATGAACATAATTGGTGCCAAAACTGATCCTTGTGGTACCCGACTAAATACCTTTCTCCATTAAGATTTTTCATCCTTACTACTGTTTTCATTTATCTCAGACAACTTTCCATCAGAAATCTCAGATACCTTTCCATCCAGGTTTTGATCATCCCTTGATTCCTCCAATATTTTCCAATTTCTAAAGTTGCCTCTCATGGGGAACCTTCTCAAATGCCTTTTTTAGATCTAGATATACACATTACACAATCTGCCCACACATATATTTCTTGTGTTGTATCAATTACTCTTGAGTAAAAACTTATGAAGTTGGTCACACATGATCTCCTTTTCCTAAAACCATACTGCCGGTCTGTTATTATACCTTCACTTTTCTAATATTCCGTCCATTGCTTCTTTACTATATTCTCACATATCTTGCATACTGGGCTAGTCAATGACACTGGTCTATAATTTAATGGTTCATCATTCTTTCCATTTTTATATATTGGCACTATATACACTCTTTCCACTTCTTTGACATTTTTCCCGTTGTTAATGAGCACTTTATTATATCATAAACAGGTTCGACCAACTGCTTTCTGCACTCCTATAAAACATTACCCGCTACTCCATCTAGTCATATTGCTTTCCTCTCCTTCAATTCCTTCAATAATTCACAAACTTCCTCCTTCTTTAATTTTATTTTACACTATTCAGGACCTTTTTCATTCCTTGCGGGTTGCTGAATATTTACTCTTTTTTTGGAATACTTGCTTGAATTTTTATTTAAAACTCTACTCATTATCTTTGGATCTTCATATATCTTATTTCCATCTTTCAGTCTCTCTACTTTGTCTTTATACTTCATTCCTCCTTTGATAAATCTGTAAAACAGTTTGAGTTCTTCCTTACACTTTTCAACTAAAGCTATATCTGGCTCTAGTCAGGCCTCACCTAGACTATGCGGTTCAGTTTTGGTCTCCATATTACAGGATGGATATAGCCTTGTTAGAAACAGTGCAGAGAAGGATGACCAAAATGATACAAGGGATGCGTAACTTTAGTTATGAGAAGAGATTGAAGTTATTAAAGTTACACTCACTCGAGAGACGCAGAGTAAGGGGAGATCTGATAGAAGTTTTTAAGTAGATAAAGGGATTTAATAAAGGAGGTAGGAAAAGTTCTTACGGCTTTTAACCAGGGTAGAACAAGAAGTAACGGATTCAAGCTGGAAAAGCGTAGATTTACAAAGGAAATAGGGAAAAACTGGTTCACAAATAAGGTGGTGAATGAATGGAATGGTCTCAGTAAACAGGTAGTTAGTGCGGAGTCATTAGAAACCCTTAAAGAGGGGCTGGATAGGTTCATGGATGGGGATGAAAGGTGGATGTAGGTAGTGTTAGGTGACAGGAACTACCACGTGTAGGCCTCGCGGCCTCTTGTAGCTTCCTTATTTTCTTATGTTCTTATGTTCTTATATCCTTCTCATATCTCTTCTCTTCTTCTCTCTTTATGCACATATATTCATTTCTTGGTAATTTGCAGTCTTCTTTATGCTTTGTGTCCGATTTTTCTTCACTCTTTTCCACGCCTCATCAGTTATTCTCTTTGCCCTCTCACATATTCCATTAAAACATTCCGGCTTTCCTTTTTCTCTTGGTGCATATAGTGGAACATGTTTTTCAACTCCTTCTTCATATATGCTCAGAAAACTGTCATATTTCACTTGTACATCATTTCTTCCCAGTCCATTTCTTCAAAGATTTTTTTTTCAGTTCTTCCACGTTAGTTTTCCCAAAGTCTCTTCTGCTCCTTTTGTACGATACATCTTCTTCCTGTGTGTCCTTTTCCGTCTCCATTTCTAAGATTACATGGTCACTCTTTCCCACGGGACACCATAATTTATCTCATTTGCTAGGTGAAAATTAGGTGAAATTACCTTTTGAAATTTTTTGAAAATTTTAACACTAGGTCAAGTCTTGCTGGTTCGTCATCTCCCCTATTATATATCTTGTATTCTTTTGTCACCCATTGAGTCATCGTGTTTTCCATTGTCAGTTTCAACAATCTATCCCCCAAAGCATTTTCATTTCCTCCTTCATGTCTCCCATTTTACTTCTTTGCAGTTAAAATATCCAACTAACAGTACCTTTTTACTACTCTTGATTATTTTGCTTAAGTACTTCAAGGTATCCTCTAATACTTTCTCATGTTTTTCCTTACTCCAAGTATTTGTTCTGGTGGTACACAGGTTGATACTATAGTCTTGTTTCTCTATTTTTGACTGCAATCTGGCTTACAGTGTGAATTATAACAATCACATACTAAAGAGTTAGTCAGTGATATTATAACCACATTCGAAACCATTATGGGCGACGGAGATAAGACTAAAATAAGTCTTGGAAAACGGACACTATTCAAACAGTTAGTACTGCAACCTTGCATAAACCACTTCATCCCTTCACCATCCCACTCATTTTTACTATGACCAGCAACTTTCCCACAACACCAAATAGCTCGCACACCAATTCCACCGTATAAACAAGCCCGCAGAAATCCCGAGCCCTACTTCATCCTTTGTCTCTTTAAACTGTCTCACTCGTGTTCATGTTTCAACAACGACAATAAGTATGATGTGAGAGCAACTGATAGGGGACGCATATATGCCACTGTGCCCTTTTTACAAGGACTGTGTAGTACTTAGCTCATTTCTTTCAACTTTCTGTCACCACACCCTACGTACTCTTCTTGGCTCCCACTTCCTGCTTCTCATACAGGAGCTCCCTTCCACTGCATATTTCTTGTTATTTATTTTCTACCACCCCCTATTTGTCCTATTTTTTTTTCTTCCTCTTCCTCCTCCTTATGCTCCAATTCTGCCGCAAGGCCCATAATAAACGTAAATTGATACAGGTAACGGCATACTTGCCTAAATTTCCCAACTAACTTTGTATATAATATATATATATATATAATGTTTTTATGTATTATTTTTTTACTGACACTAAAGTTTACGGTAAAATAAGTTCGTACTAACCCAACACGCCACTATAGTTCGAGAAAGTGATCTGATATAGGAAAAAACAAGATATCTGATAGTCAGATATATCAAGATATCACGTCAGATAATATCATGTCATTCATAAAAAAGAACCTTTTTCCTCTCTTAGGAAGCTATTATAACGCAAATTTTCACAACAATCGATCACCTTGTAATTCTCAATAAAACGCAGACATACTCATCTCATTTGTCAGTCCGAGGACTACCGTGGTGAGTATTTGGCATCAACTCTCCACCAAGTATTTCTGCCCGCTTCACTCACCACCAATAATGAAGTGAAAAATGCAGCTGATCAGTAGATTACGAGACAGCTTTTATTAGTAGGTGCAAATCAGCTGTGATATTTCAGGTAAGCCTCAATCTTTCCCCAGACTTAAGTTGTTTTTTGGTTTTGTCAGTCCCATGAAAAATCAATGGTTTAATATTAATCATGGGTTTCGAAAAAAATTACGCGTAAACAAAATGAAACTCTTGTGTATTAAGCCATGGATAAGCCAGTTACAATGTTGTGTATTAAGCCATGGATAAGCCAGTTACAATGTTGTGTATTAAGCCATGGATAAGCCAGTTACAATGTTGTGTATTAAGCCATGGATAAGCCAGTTACAATGTTGTGTATTAAGCCATGGATAAGCCAGTTACAATGTTGTGTATTAAGCCATGGATAAGCCAGTTACAATGTTGTGTATTAAGCCATGGATAAGCCAGTTACAATGTTGTGTATTAAGCCATGGATAAGCCAGTTACAATGTTGTGTATTAAGCCATGGATAAGCCAGTTACAATGTTGTGTATTAAGCCATGGATAAGCCAGTTACAATGTTGCTTTAATATTTGCAGCCTGTAAACAAACAAGTCACGGTTAATTTTGTATCAATATTGTTGTCACTGTTCTCATTTTGAAAATCATTTCTATAATGTTGCTGTATATAGTTCTAGTCTACAGTTAATCGATGAATAAATTAACCCGGACGATAAAATGTTATTATGCTCCCTGACATGGAGTGATGAACCAGCTAAGAGTTCGTAATTTATGAAAACACTGAGCTTCTAGGCCTCGTCTTATGGCGCATTCCCTCACTTCAAATATAACGTTTACTCACTATCATTATCAGCTTCATTTAGTCCCAACTGACAAAGGTGCATGCGACGGGCTCAATGTAAAGCAATGTTGAAACATTGCATCCCCTTCTATTTACGAACAACTTTCCATCTTTTCACATGGTACATACTTGCCAGTGCGCACGTCCACTCAGAACCAAGGATGTTAACGACTGGTGTGAATCCAGAAGGTATTGATGCATGAGTCTACTACTCCTCTCCCTCCACTATACGGGTGAAAAGCATCTGTCATCTACCCGGGCAACTGGCCTTTCCTAAATATTCCTATCAGTGAACTATTCATATTGATGGGCGTGTTGCTTCGTTGCAAAACTAACGCAAACGAACGTTGGCAATATGAGCCATACAGATATTAAAAAAATGAACTATGCTTTATTTGAAGTAATAAGTAGAGTTATATTTTTCTTCCTCCTGCATTATTTATCTACAGGGGTATTTAAATACATTGTATTTAAATACTCATAATATAAAAATGTGAATACTTTTTTATCAGTTAATTTGGCCATAAACCCGCCAACTATCTGGCAACCCTGATGTTACAGTGAACCAGTGTTTCCACTTTCAAGGAAATTTCCTTATTTTAAGGAAATTTAGGCCTGAGAAGGACATTTCTAAGGAAACCCAAAATCTAAGGAAACCCTAAGGAAATTTTTTTTTTTCGGACATGTTAAAATTTGTGTGTATTTAAAATGTATTTACAAATGTATTTAATACAATTGATGTATTTAATATTTAGTATTTAAATACATTCGTAAAATGTATTTAGTATTTAAATACATTTCTCCCATGTATTTAGTATTTAGTATTTAAATACATTCAATGTATTTAGTGCCCAGCTCTGCTCACCACTATCCCCATAACTCTCTTCTCTTTCCCACACTTTCATGCCCCTCCTCAACCAGTTTAGTATTGATGCTTTTATATTCTCATTCCTCACTATCTTCCTATGACCGTTTTCAGCCCTCTGTATATTCTCCATTTCCCCCTCAGCCCTCTGCCCTTTCTCCCTACAACTCACCTTTACTTAATTATTTATCCCTTATCCTTGCCTTAACTCCAACATACATAAGTCCTTTGCCCACGGACTGGTTAACCCCACCAATGCCCTTCAGCCACACGCAAACTCTCACGCTTTCATTCATCCAATCAAGCAACCAAGCAATTTCTAGCTTCACCTTCCTTTCCCGGGATGACAAACAACAGTGGCTCGGTGCAGTCGTTCATGAGTTACCTTTTCTTCAAATACTATGAAATATGGGGGAGGAAGCCAAACTTTTGTTATGCATAAGCAAAAAGAAAAATCAAGCTTATTCTTATCAAGCACAAGAAGCTTTTCAGATATGAGATTTGTGAGGATAGAAGGAAAAAGGATGAAATAAACAATTATTCAGACGACTACAAAACAGTTACGCAGAAGAGAAGACGCATCTTTTGAAGCCATAGACTGTGGTTTAAAATTTCACACTTATATAGGACCAGACCAGTCACGGGGAGGGGCGTGTCTCCGTTGACATAAAGAATAATAACTATGCAGAAAAGGAAAGGTAATATTTACATGACGGAAATCTGATGGTGTGTTGCTGAGGAAAACGTAACAGGTCCAGTGTAACAACAAAGAGGGAGAAATTATATGAAGCAAGGGTGAGAGAGAGAGAAAGAGAGAGAGAGAGAGAGAGAGAGAGAGAGAGAGGAGAGAGAGATAGAGAAGCAAAGAGAGTAGAGAGAGAGAGATAAAAGAGAGAGAGAGAGATGATGAGGAGAGGAAGAGGACGACATAATATTCATCAAATTTATAGTGAGGTACTATTTCACTAGCAACAAACTTTGATCGGCGGATGTGAATTCGGACGAATATGTTATACAAATTTGTATATTTCAATTATATATTTCACTAGCCGCAAAGCCGCCCTCCGGGCGGACTTTTTGCTATCTGCGGAGGACTGTATTGTGCCGCCCCCCATTCGGCTCCCCACCCAACACAACTCTCCAGATAGCCCCTTCTAACTTTCGTACAATCATGATGTAAAATCAGTATTCCCCCCCCATACCCCCCATTCACCCCCACCCATTCACCCACCCTTACCCATCACCACACACCCATTCACTCACCCCATTACCCATCACCCCCACCTATTCCCTCACCCATCACATCCGCACTCACCAAACCCACACCCCCAACCATGCATCACCCATCACCCCAAACCATTACCCATCACCCCTCATTCACACTCCATTTATCCCACACGGCGAATCAGGATTCCTCAATTTCGCAACCCACTTTTTCACAATCTCGCTAATAGGCTACTAAAAACAAAAGAAAAAGTCGGATTCATCCATAAGTGCCTTAAACTTCTCTGGTCACCGTTCCAACTGTGCCATATGATGGATCGCACGGGCGGACTAAACACACACACCACACAAAACAACACACTTTCTTAATTATATAGATAATTTTCTTCGGTATTGACATAGTATGCACACATTATCTTACTGTAATAAATTAAGTCTCATATTAACTAGTTACATCAGTATACGGACTGGACCATCAGGCGTAGAAATAAATTTAAATTTCAAAATACAAACATACAAAGAGAGAGAGAAAGAGAGAGAGAGAGAGAGAGAGAGAGAGAGGAGAGAGAGAGAGAGAGAGAGAGAGAGGAGAGAGAGAGAGAGAGAGAAGAGAGAGGGAGAGAGGAAGAGAGAGAGAGAATTATACAAGAAGAAGGAGCGGGTAGAGAAAAGGAATTGAAAACTAAATGAATAACAAGGAGGTAGCAGTGAAAATACTACATGAACTTAAGAGGGGGTGAAGCAGAGAGAGAGAGAGAGAGAGAGAGAGAGAGAGAGAGGAAGAGGGGGTAGAGAGAAGAGGAAAGAAGAGACAAGACAGAACAGAAGAGACAGAGACAGAGACAGAGAACAGAGACAGAGAAAAGAGACGGACAGAGACGAGAGACGAGACAGAGACAGAGACGAGAGAGAGAGACAGAGACAGAGACAGAGACAGAGACAGAGACGAGACAGAGACAGAGACGAAGACAGAGACAGAGACAGAGACAGAGACAGAGACAGAGACAGAGACAGAGAACAGAGACAGAGACAGAGACAGAGACAAGACAGAGACAGAGACAGAGACAGAGACAGAGACAAGACAGAGACAGAGACAGAGACAGAGACAGAGACAGAGACAGAGACAGAGACAGAGACAGATGACAGAGATTGATTGATAACTTTATTGTCAATGTTACAACACAAGACAAATGGATGAAACAGATTTCTAATCACACCCAGTACCACATCCCAGAGAGAGAGAGAGAGAGAGAGAAGAGAAAATGAAAAAGAAAGAAAGAGAGAGAGAGAATGAGTAAAACACATATAAACACATTTAAAGGACATGAAGGTATTATTTTACACTAGGACCAGAATTCCGTACAAAATTAGGAGTATGGTTTCTGTTTACCTTATTGGATTATAAGAAACATTCTCTCTATGAGCTTACGTTGCAAATCATTACTTTAGGAGATTATGACATGTTGTTTATAGGGAGGAGAGAGACAAGTGTTTACGTGCGCCAGACTCTTCTTCCTCTTGTGACCTGCATCCGCTCTGTTCTTCCCTTGCCGCGAACCCTTTTTAATGCAAATTTGACTTTACTTAGGAAGTTAAAACGTGGGGTTAGGTCAGGTTAGTTAGTCAAAAGGTGGGGTTAGGTGAGTTCATTTTCATTATCTCCTGTAGGCTACACTCCTTCCTATTAAAAACATCTTATATCTCCGAAAGTATTGATTTGCGATTGAAGCTCATAGATAATGTTTCTTATAATCCAATAAGGTAAACATAAACCATACTCCCAATTGTGTAGGGATTTCTGGTCCTAGTGTAAACATTTACCGAAATGAAAGCAGCCAAGGTGCCGCTAACTCCAACATGACGTACGAGATGCTCAAATTTTGTTCATGTGTCTTGAAAACTAGATGAGCGATTCATGATTTGGAAAAATGTGGCAGACTTCTACTAAAATAGAGGAAGAAAAAATTTAATGAATAACGAAGTACATGTCATCGTCTAAATGTTCATCAGCAACATTATCCTGCCATTGCCATCCCAGATTACAGTATTTGATCATCTAAACATTATTTTTCATTATACAATTGACGGACAGCACCATGTTTTGTAACTTAGCAAACTATTGTGCATAATGAGAAATTCCATTCATTACAGGAAGTAATATCAGTTCCAATGCGTAACTTTAGTTATGAGAAGAGATTGAAGTTATTAAAATTACACTCACTCGAGAGACGCAGAGTAAGGGGCGATCTGATAGAAGTGTTTTAAGTAGATAAAGGGATTTAATAAAGGAGAGGTAAGAAAAGTTCTTACGGTTTTTAACCAGGGTAGAACAAGAAGTAACGGATTCAAGCTGGAAAAGCGTAGATTTACAAAGGAAATAGGGAAAAACTGGTTCACAAATAGGGTGGTGAATGAATGGAATGGTCTCAGTAGACAGGTAGTTAGTACGGAGTCATTAGGGAGCTTTAAAGAGGAGCTGGATAGGTTCATGGATGGGGATGAAAGGTGGATGTAGGTAGTGTTAGGTGACAGGAACTACCACGTGTAGGCCTCGCGGCCTCTTGTAGCTTCCTTATTTTCTTATGTTCTTATGTTATGTTCATTCACATTCAATTCCATGAATTTGTAAATATGATTTTTGCATACCTTCAATAAATATATATGTATATTCTTTTTCTCACAGGCATGCTGCAGGTCTGTATCGCTGGATAGGATAGCACAGGGTGGTCTAACTTCTTCCACGCCGTGGGCCAATTTTGGCACTAAACTTATACGTTGAGGGCCACTACTGTATATATATATATATATATATATATATATATATATATATATATATATATATATATATATATATATAATATATATATATATATATTATATAAGCCGCACGCACGCACGCACGCAAACCCGCACGCACGCACACACACACACACACAGATGACAGACGTATATATATATATATTATATATATATATATATATATATATATATATATATATATATACGTCTGTCTGTCTGTGTGTGTGTGTGTGTGTGTGTGTGTGTGCATGCGTAACTGTTAGTGCTACAAAGGGTCTAGGGCCTAGGCAGCCTCCACGTATAGAAACATAACCGAATGCGTTTTAAATACTGAAGTAATACATACTCTGTAGTAGTACATAAATAATGCCATAATAAAGTCATAGTATGACCTTCTAATGGGAAGCCTTGGGTCTTTTCTTTAACAGTATGTTTTTTAACATGAAAATGGACAGAATCCCCATGGGAAAAGCTGTCATTCTAGTAACATAGTATTATTCCATATTCATAACATTGGAATCGCAGATACTTTAATGTTTTTATACAAGGTAAATGAATATATTAGTTAATATGAGTGCTCGCGGGCCACAAAAAATCAACCCGCGGGCCACTTGCGGGCCCGTAGTTGGACCACCCTGGTATAGAATATTTTGGTGAATGGCTTGCCTATTTGGTGATTGTATTATAAGGAAATAATATGTCATTTATCCCAATCTAGTACCCTCTGCAAGTACCCACTGTTGTTGCCTTACCTAGCAGTGACCGCCCGTCCACCCATTCCGGCAACCCCGTGCTGGAGAGGCCCAGTCACAGCCAAGCAGAGCTCACTGCGACACAACCCCACGCAACAACTGCCACACCGACACTGAAGCGGCTAGACGCCGTCATCAGGGTTGCCACTCGAAATTTTCAGAAATCCCAAAGACTGCCCCTCAAAAAATCCCAAGATAGACAAAAATATCCCAAGGTCTTAAAAAAAAGCATAAATGCACTACCGTAGATAACAGTATAGTCGCCAGCTGCAATAATGTCGCCAGCCGCCATATATTACGAATTATACCATCACTACTGATTTTTATGTGCCACTGAAGATGATACACAGTAGTTTATATCATGACTGTATAATCTACCCTGTTTCAGCGTTGTTTTATGCTTTGTATCTGCAAGTATATACGGTTTCAAATTTCACTACTCGTTTGTTTTTCGGGCGACGACGACGGTGGGAGGACACTCAGAACATAAACAGTAGATGGCGACTTTAATGTAGCCCGTTATCAACGTCGCCACTCGTTTTATTTTTGTAATTTGTTCATTTATAGCCATAATATGACACAGATGAATACACAAAATGACACAGACTCTCCAGATCACCCCTTCTAACTTGCTTGAAATCATGGATGTAGAAATGTAAGTATTAACGCCACCAGACGTCTATAAATAAAGAAAAAACGTTGTCCTTGCGACTTTAGTGTTATCTACGGTACCATAATGTAAGTATGTACCGTATTTAGGGTTCAGTTTAATTGAAGTTTTTTTTAAAGAACTTGGGATATTTTTTGTCTATCTTGGGATTTTTTAGTATAAACTACCTTGAGATAAACTACTGGAGAAATACTTCCCTGGAGAAATAATCCCCCAAAAAATCCCAAGATAGACAAAAAATATCCCAGGGCAATGGCCCGAATCCCAAGATATTGGAAAAAATCCCAAGGAGTGGCACCCCTGGCCGTCACAGTCACACCGCCACGCGGCCACCGGCACCCTGTACTCCGAGGCGGCGAGGCCCGAGCACCGACACTTCCCCTAAATAAAAGAAAGAAAAGAAGAAAAATCCTGTGAATTAACAGGTTGTAATTTTCAACAATAAGAATATGGCATTGTACTTCGTAATGTATGATAAATTACTTTGTAGATACTGTTACAAACACGGAGAAGAGGGAAATACGCAAAATAGTCATTCATTCATGACAGCACAAGGCGGAATCAAGATCTGCGGCGCAGAGCGGCTTGTTTCGAAACCAGTATATAGAGGAGAATCAGCTGTTGTCATCGACGTTGGTATTTGATAGAATAACACCCAACTCCCACTGGCCAGGCTAACGCAACCCCCCCCCCCCTCCTCACCGTCCCCAGCCATGTGCCAGCCATGTATCGTCCCTTGCAACCCTTTTTGCATTTACAACAAATCAGCTCCCTTGATGAAGTGCTGGCTTCAGGAAGCATGGACCACAGGGGTTTCCAGTTGTGGGGATCGATCCATCCCCAATCCCCAGGTGAGGGCAGATCCATAACAACCTTGAGCATGTTTCCCCAGCAGTGGCCACCCGTGTACACAGCCCTCTTGATTTGTTGTACCAGGGCTCCTCTGGTAGGGGGAATAGCTTCCATGGCTCGTCCTTTCTTCGTGAAGAGTGCCTGTCGAGCTTCGTCTATGTTGACGAGATTGCTGGTGCGATCGTAGAGAAGAATGGTGAACCGCTCGAGCACTGCCACAACGTCATCAGAGATGGCTGCTGTCCCCGTGGAGAGATGACCTAACGCTGGCGTCAATTCGTCAAATACTTTCCAGGTATCCCAGGCTGTCTTCTTGCCCGTGTATTAAATGACGAGACTGTGTCACACCCTGTGTATGCATGGAACATCGGGAGGGCCTGTGACTTATCTGGTCCGAGGAATGCTGCAATTTCATGTGCTGGAATATACCTGAAGTGCTGGCCTGTCCCAAAGGCCACCCAAAGCTCCTGGATTTTGAGTTTGGTTGTTGCTGCCACAGCCAATACCACTATGGGCTATATTCAAGAATGCTCGTCAAATCCCGGCCGGTGGAGATTTTCCACCGTCGTACCTCCACTGGTCTCATCTACAAGAACTGCCCCGACTGGTGGATATTTGACAGGCGTACCAACACAAGCGAGCCCAAAGCGGCATCAGTATTTTGACTGTTTTATACATATCTAATACATTTTACATGTGAAATTTATCATTTCTGACATTAAAATAATAGCTAAGTTAGTGTTCGCCACTTGTCTGAGGCGTTGGTGCAGAAAAAATTGGCCTGAATGATGCGTGCGAGTACATTTGAACGGCCCGCCACCACTGCTCCACACAATGGCTGCCCTCCACCCTCCCGCCGCCGCCTGGCTTCCTCACAAGTTCACACACCTATATAAGGCCTCCTGGACCAGATTTTACCTTAATGATGACACGTGTGCATTCACAAGGTATGAATGTTACTCTCGGTTGTGTTGAAAACTCTCCTGTAATGGTCTGGGAAGAAATACGATGGAATGAGTGGAGAACGGGATGAAGGGGGGATGTGCAAGTTGTCGGGAATCAGCTGACATTACCTCCACCCCTGAGCTCGACGCGTCGCGTCGTATTTTGATTCTTGTATACCAAAAACCGACACAACGGGTGGAGAAAAATTCTTGAATATGGCCCTATATCTGTATCCACCGTACGCAGAAGAATTTTCTGAAATCCATCACGGACTGCATCCGCGAGATGTATCATCATTCGTGTATCAGCCTCCTCATGGTCACATGGGGCAAGATGACTGGTGTCGCGTGCGGGAATGCACGTCACATCTGAACCATCCGTGGTGACTATCTGCTTATCTGAAACAAGATGTGTGATGTGTTTTGTCAAGAAGGCAAACAGTTCTGTTTTGTTTGCATCAATTCTCAGGAACTGCTGCCAATTTCCTGGAAGAACAGTGGATCCGTCAACTCTCTTTCGAATGCCTTTCCCACGTTTGTCCCTGGCTTGAGATTTCAGGCTGTTGTCACGGTACTGGTCCCAGACTATGTCCACACGACAGGCTCTTTGCAAGTGACCTTGTATGTGTGGCAAGAATACTTTCAGCGCATAATCATCAAAGGTTTTGGCAGCAACTGGTTTCAGAACGTTCACCAACACTGCCCCCGTCAAGGATAGTGACGTCAGTATCTGGTTTTGGAGATCAGAGGTCACCTCTGACCTCTGCGCAACTCTCTAGACACACCAATAGATCTGATTTGGTTCCCAGTCGTAACTTCCCAAGCTGAGATAAAGACGGGGGACATGCTTGGTTTTCATGGCGGAAAAATTCTGCATGATTACCATCTCGTGTTTGAGACGCAATGTAGAGTCTTGAGAATAAAGAGCAGTCACTCGTTAGCGAAGTTACTTGCAAACTTGTCTTGGATTTCTCTCTTGGAGAGTATCGACTAAACAATGGGAGTTTATTCTTCTTTATTGGCTCAGTAAGAGGCACGGTTCGCTCCAGTAGACGGTCTGCTACGAAGGTCTTGTACTGCTGCTTACCTATTTCCTCAGCCTGTTGAACAGTAGAAACAACAGTTGGGTCAGCAATGTCTCTTGTGTCCAGCCGCAGCAAGTCTGTACTCTCTTCTAGGAAGGGGTTTCCCATTTCCTCTATTACTTCAACCAGACGTTTGACATGTTGAGTAAAGATTACCTGTGAACTATTTGTTTGCTCATGGTGGCGTGTGTCTTCATTAATCCTTATTTTCATTCCCTCCATGGATGCTTCAAACTCGGTAGTCATTCTAACCAGTTCCGGCCCAGCCACCATCCATCTTCTAAGAGCATTTGGATTTTGAGTGAGTCCAACAGCACCACCGTCACTCTTCACAGCAGCAGCATTTTGCTCATAAGCCTGGTCAATGGCCATGGATGAGAAAACTCGTTTTGTCTTGTGAACTGTGAATTTGCCATTGGTGAATTCAGTAGCAATATCTGGGTGTGACTTGCTAAGACTCATCATGTCTCGAATGTGGACAGGCACCCATCGTGCATAGTTGGTGTGGTCCATGCTGAAAAACCATGGTGCAAGCTGTGTGAGGCTGTCCATGTACAGGGGGAAGTTTGCTGTCCTCAGTGACTTGACAAACGTTAAGAGGAGGAGTTCCAGTTGAAGAGTGATGTGCCAGAATTGGAACTGTGGTAAATAAAATATTACTAAACCAGGCATTTTAATAATTATGAACGCAAGTGTATTTATCTCTTAGCCACCAAATAATTTGCTCAGTTACTAAATTTGTTACTTTTAAGTCAGGCAGATAGGTGTATCCATCATAAGAATTGTGGGTTTATACGTACAAGCATGAAATTTGGCACAGTCATAGATAATAGTGGTTTACTTAAAATAAATATGTACTTACCTGTCAACTAGTTAATTTGGTCCTGTAATTTCGCTGAAACATTGACTCCTGAACGCGGAGGTTCCGAAATTTGATGAGTCAGCACTTATTACGCTCCCTGGTGGGTTAATTGACATTGCTGGCAACACAAATGCAAATTGTGGTCATTTGGAGAATACAATTATGGCATATATGTGTATTTAGAGTCATTTCATTAGAACATAAAGAAGCATTTGTGTCGTCCGGTTAAAAATAATCGCGGTCAAAACGGTCATTTTGTAAAATGGCCGCCACGGCTACCATAGGACATTTTCGCGGTGGTCCATATCTGGAATTATTCATTAGATTATTATCTATGACTGTGCCAAATTTCATGCTTGTACGTCTAAACCCACAATTCTTATGATGATACACCTATCTGCCTGACTATAGGCAGTCTTTAAGTTTAAAGTCTTCTAACGTCTTTAAGTACGTCACAATCTGCCCGCTGAAGGCCAAAACAACTGATGGATGTCGCTAGGTCGTGAAGTATGGACGTTAGCCTCTCTGAATGTAGCCCTGGTTGACGGTGCCTTGTCTCTCCTTCACCAAGGACCACCATCGCATGGGGTCAACTTGGTTGGAGGCTAGTTTCATCCTGACGTCATTTTCCCACCTGTTCCTGGTGGGGTTTTTTTTCTCTCTCTCTCTCCTCTCTCTCCTCTCTCTCCTCTCTCTCTCTCCTCTTCTCTCTCTCTCTCTTCTCTCTCTCTCTCTCTCTCTCTCTCTCTCTCTCTCCTCTCTCTCTCTCTCCTCTCTCTCTCTCTCTCTCTCTTCTCTCTCTCTCTCTCTCTCTCTCTCCTCCTCTCTCTCTTCTCTCTCTTCTCTCTCTCTCTCTCCCCTCTCCCTCTCTCTCTCTCTCTCTCTCTCCTCTCTCTCTCTCATCCTCTCTCTCTCATTATCTTATTATACTTACTCTATATCATCTCTCTCATCTCTATCTATCTCCCATCTATATTATTCATATTATATATACTTATTTCTCATTTTTTTTTATATATCATCTTATCTATATATCTATCATATATATACATATTATATATATATATATATACATCTATTATTATATATATATATATATATATACATATATATATATATATAATATATATACATATATATATATATATATATATATATATATAATATATACTAATATATATATATATAACATATATATATATATAAAATTATATATATTATATATATTATATTATTATATATATATATATATAATATATATATATATATATATATATATATATATATATATATATATATTATATATAATATTATATAAATTATATATATATATATATATATATATATATATATATATATATATATATATATTATATAATATATATATAATATAATATATATATATATAATATATATAATATTATATATATATATATATATATATATATATTATTTATATATTAATATATATATAATATATAATATATTATATTATATATATATTTATATATATATATGATATAATAATTTTAATATATATATATTTATGATAAAAATGTATAAATGAGAGAAGAGAGAGAGAGAGAGAGAGAGAGAGAGAGAGAGAGAAGAGAGAGAGAGAGAGAGTAGAGAGAGAGAGAGAGAGAGAGGAGCGGCCTGCGCGGCGATTTATTTTGTTAACGCTAATGTATGCATGATGGTACTGCATTTATCTTACGTCATTATCATTTTATCGTATCTTTATCATTTTACCAGCGTGGTGTTGTCATGGTAACTCAAATGACCAACCTCAGAACTTGTGAAATCTTTTCGTACCGCCTCTTTCTATTGAAAACAGCATTGCTAATACAAGTATTAGTATATTTTAATGTTATAGAAAACAATAATTCATGATAGAAATGACTGGAATGAATTTCTTTATAGTAGTAAATATTATCATTCTATTTATCGCACGGGTTGGTACACCTCGCTCCCGACGTCGGGACATCATGCCGATGGGGGCAAAATCAGCCGTTCATGAAACTCATCAATGAAGTATCACGACAGTCGGGCGCCCCACTCACTATCGTTTACTCGATGGAAAACGTCCATTTCTTGCAACTGGGCCTAAGCCCGAGCGGTAGATCACTATGGCTCTGAGGAATTATCCTCTAAACAAACAAACAAACACCACATTCTCTCCAAACTCTTTCCCTGTCTCAATCCTCCGTCCCCTTGTCTCACCAGTCATCACACAGTCCCAGCAGCAATAACAGCCATTCTCTTCCTGTCCTTTCAACCACCTCATTCATTTCACATCCCATTTTCGGTGAAAACCACACGCATCATTTCCATTTTCTCCCCGGTATACTTCTCAGATCTCATATTTTACTAGTAATCATTCTACCGCAAACACATCAAATCAGCTTCATATTTCTGAAAATCTATCACATATATAATATAGACTGATCTGTATTAATTTTACTGTAACGTATTATATGATGGTGTTCATTTCAATGCTTAATAATTGCTAACACTATTTATAACTTACAGAAAAAGTATAGACTTATTTTGACCGCAGAGTATGTTCGACGAAATGTGCAACATTTTGTATAATTTCACAAAACCATTTCATCGAACATGTTCGGTGAAATGACCCTCGAAGTTCGACCAAACAGTCCAACCAAATGGCAAGTTCGACGAAACAGTCCGACGAAACGCACCGTGTGATAGCCGCTTTACAGAAATACGTGTTTCTTCTACTAATATATTACTTAGTGGTTTTACGTTTCAATTACGTACTTATAACATCATGATGTAACGTGATATTAGAGGATTCAAAACATTATATATACATAATGAATACGTGGATACATATGTTGAAGATACGTAAGTATAACGTTTTTAACACGTTTATAGCACCTTTAATTTTAATTTTTTTATTTATGATTTTGTGACGGAAATACATATGGTTTACATTCAAAATACGGTTGCTTGGATGAAGAAATTTAATTTAAAGTAAATAGTAAATTTCAGGCAGGGCCCCAAGGTTATTATGCATGCACTGTTTCTTGTCTATTTATAAACGTTTTCTATGAGGTTCATATTAGAGAAAATGTTAATTAATACGGTATACAATTATAATTTCTAGTATATCAAATTGTATTATTTGTTATGCTTATTATATAATCAAATGTAATGATTTCAAACTTTTAAACGGTAAACTTAAAATATATTCAAAACTATAATCAATAAAAAAGTCACATACATGATATTATGGGATATTGGGACTACTTAGATTTTTAATTTTGTAGGATTCAAATATATCTGAAGGAGTATATATTTTCACATTGGCACGAGGATCATTAAGTAAAAGCTAACCTACTGTGGCAAGACATAATAATCACCTCCTAAACAGGGTGGGCACTAGCTTACTGCCCTTATAGTCACATAACCACATCCTTTACCTTTCTTTTAATGCACATAGACAACAGCTAGTGGCAAGGTTTCTGCAACGGAAGGAGCTGTAGCAAGAACCGTTGCAGAAAGGTAATGGCACATTCAACCAGGAAGGTTGTGGCAATGTGCTTGCTGAAGGTAGTAGTAACGTAGCAAAAACGTAATGGAATGTAGCAAATAGGTTGTGAGAAGGTGATGGTACGTGATCAGAAGGTAGTACAAAGGTTGTAGTTACGTGCAAATGGTTCCCAAAATGTTGTATAAAGGTTGTCAGTTACGTAGTGAAATACGTAGTTAGGACGTACCTGGGCGTCCACACAAATTCGTACTAGTTACGTATTTTTGCTACGTAAAAGTTACAAAACCGCTACCTTTATATTACGTAAAAAATACGTAACTGTGTTAGCTGGGTCAACCTTATAAAATAGGAATCAACGAAGTAATTTGTCTTAGTATCCTTTTAAAATTCAAGCCGAGAACATCAGTCTGACACTCCTTCTTAACAATGCTGTTGAAAGAATTCTACAGAAGTGTCAACTTGACAGAAGAAACAGCGGTTAAGTTTTTACATGAAAGCAATCTTCTGGACACACCACAAGAAGCAGAGCCTTGTCATCGATGTGGTAGTGTTATGCAAGAAAAAATAAAAAATGACAGGAGTGGGGAATATCGGCCTGTGCTTCATAAATTTCTTACTAAAGTTTTGTTTTTTCTATAATACTCTACTGTATAAAAGACAATATCATATAGCAATAGTAAGTTGCAGCCTGAAGTGTAAGAGTGTAGAGTGTAAGTAGCCAGTAAGAAATGTAGACCGCACGCTATAGTGTAAATGTCCCGGTAGACCGCACGCTATAGTGCAAATGTCCCGGTAGACCGCACGCTATAGTGCAAATGTCCCGGTAGACCGCACGCTATAGTGTAAAATGTCCCGGTAGACCGCACGCTATAGTGTAAAATGTCCCGGTAGACCGCACGCTATAGTGTAAAATGTCCCGGTAGACCGCACGCTATAGTGTAAAATGTCCCGGTAGACCGCACGCTATAGTGCAAATGTCCCGGTAGACCGCACGCTATAGTGCAAATGTCCCGGTAGACCGCACGCTATAGTGCAAATGTCCCGGTAGACCGCACGCTATAGTAGCACCAAATAATGTTAGGTAGAAATTTTGACATACAGTTATGTTCTGAGTGAAAAAGCAGCATTTGCTACATTAAATACATAACGTATACATGTAGCAGGAGAAACGCTGCCACTTAAAAACAGGATTGGTGCGCATTCCATTCACAATTACTGTCTTCATTTTTGTGTTTTTATGCATGCAATATACATTATTAATTGAAAATCGGTCGGTCACCTTAAGTTTTGTATAGAAATAACTGCGTCTATAGATTAATCATATACATAAAATGTCTAGCTACGTATTTCATGTGCGTTAACGAAAGTATCGTTGCCATGACAGCATTTTGTCAACAAATTGGGTGGCGGCCAGCGGCCCCGCCGAGCAGGGCGCCGGTAACTATGCTATGGTGAACTAACATTAATTGTGGTGAAATAACATTAATTAAATGCCAATGAAGTACAATGAATAGTCTGTAATATAAACTGTTGGCTGTGAGCAACTACCGTACGCCTCATTATGTCGAGTTCAAGTGGCGATGAATTTTTTGATGATACAGGGAGTGAGAGTGAAGGAAATGAAGAAGTGAGACGGAAAGTGGACAATGCCCTCAGAGAGAAGAGCCAATGTAACAGCGTTTCTGCAGAGGAATCTTTCACTAACGACGATGGGACAAATGGTAACAAAAATTATCCTGATGACCCACATCCCACAACACCCACCCCCGTTCCCACCGACCTCCCCACTTCCAACACCGACGACGACTACGATGAAGATAACCTCAAAGACGACAATGACGACGATACCGACGGTAATTTTATTTCAAAAAGCGTCCTTGAAGAGTCACAGAGCGAGAGATATGAGGGGAGTGGACCTGAAGGCTCGATTGTGGACGAGCACGATCGAAGCGAAGAGCTGGAGAGATTGTTTGGTACCCCTTCCGCAGACATTACTTCCATCTCGCCGTCGCCGAAGCCCTCCGCCTCAGCACGGTGCCGAGTGAGGCTGGTGGTTGAGCCAGTCCCTGGTGACAGTTCCTCCCAAAAGGACCCCACAGGCACCCAAGTAAAGGGTAAACAAATATTTAGCACTTAGACAATATTGACTTGTGAAAATATGTCGAGGACAAAGGTTGGAAATTTTCAGTTGTCTGAAATATATCTAATTAGTCATCATCAGTAATTTAAAAAAACCATTAACATGTACAATAATCATTTATACTCGAGTATGAAGACCAGAGTAATGTTTTCCAAGAGGCTGGAGGCAAGGACGACCATCCATCACCTCTAATTGTGGTCAAGAGTCCAATGCATATCCGACCCCCAGGGAAGCCGAGGTCCAAAGGTGCCTCTCCCCGTTCACCAAGTAGTCCCCGGACGCCGCCTACTACTAATAGAAATGGCCTCAACCAAATCCTCTGCAAAAAAGAGTCTGCCATTGCAGGTACTTCATTGAATTTCAGAATGTTGCATTGACGTTCCGGTGTATGAAAATATCCACTTAGAGGATGAAGGATTTTATGCACCGAGAGACATTTCCGGCTAATGTTCATAGTCATGAATTTTTTTTTTTCCCTTCATATATCAATGTGTCAAAAACACTGCAAAACAATCAGTCACATTTACTAACTGAATGTTTTAGATCGTAAGTAGCTGAAATACTTTCATCTGAACTAAATACAAATGCAATGTAACACTTATTAAGAATAATACAGGTCTTTGAAACATCGAGAAAAGGCGCAAATTTCATATATGTGATTCTAGAAACGTAGATCCACTTTCCAGTAGTTTGTTAATCATCGATAATATATGATAAGCCTCAGAGCACCTAATCTTACTACCGTAGATAACACTAAAGTCGCCAGGACAACGTTTTTTTTCGATGTACAGACGTCTGGTGGCGTTAATACTTACATTTCTACATCCATGATTTCAGGAAAGTTAGAAGGGGCTATCTGGAGAGTCTGTTTCATTTTGTGTCTTCATCTGTGTCATATTATGGCTATAAATGAACAAATTACAAAAATATCACCGAAGTCGCGACCAACAATAAGGTCGCCAGTTAGTGTTTATTTACTGAGTCTCCTAACACCGTCATCGTCTCGCGAAAAAAAAGCGAGTATGGAAATTTGAAACCGTATATACTTGCAGATACAAGGCATAAAACAACGCTGAAACAGGGTAGATTATACAGTCATGACATAAACTACTGGGTGCTACTATAGCGTGTGGTCTACCGGGACATTTTACAATAGCGTGCGGTCTACACTTCTTACTCTCTACTTACACTCTACACTCTTACACTTCAGGCTGCAACTTACTATTGCGATATGATGTTGTCTATTATACAGTAGAGTTTTATACAAAAACAAAACTGTAGTAAGTAGTTTATTAATTATCATCATATAAACAAAACATTGTCTATCATACAGTAGAGTATTATGAGACAACAAATAAATCATCAACACACGATGATTGCTGCCACGTAAAAACGTAACCGCTGTTTCTTCTGTCAAGACGACACTTCTGTAGAATTCTTTCAGCAGCATTGTAGAGGGTTAAGTGTATCAGACTGATGTTCTCGGCTTGAATTTTAGGAAGATACTGAGACATTACTTTGTTGATCCACATTTTATAAGGTTGAGTTGGGTTCCGGTACTCAGGTCAGGTCAGGTCAGGTGTGGTCTTGTCAGACTGCACATAAAATTACAGCTATGCGGTAGTCAGGTCAGGTAAGATCAGGTGGGATCTTGGTAGACCGCACGTTAGGGTACCGTAGACTACAGCCACTGATGTAGACCGCACGCTATAGTAGCACCAACTACCGTGTATCATCTTCAGTGACACTTAAAAATCAGTAGTGATGCTATAATTCGCAATATATGGCGGCTGGCGACATTATTGCTGCTGGCGACAATACTGTTATCTACGGTAGCATTATTATGGAAGTATCTGTGTTGATCACGTGCTTCCTCTTACATCTGACCGTGAGGTTTTGTTTCTTCTTTTCCCCTTATTGACTATACAAATGGATTGGCTCTACAGGACGAGGACCTATGGGGTTGGGAGGTACTTCGAACAGACCGCGCCTCAACTTATGCAGTGACAACGTTGGCAGACAGCAGGTGAGGACCGCAGATGTTTCTAGTAGAGATGAACGCTTATATCCTTAGTCTGGCCCGACGACCCTGTGATTCGAGTGGAATAAGAGATAAGTTATCTATTTATTTTAATTATGTCACAAAATAAGTCATAACGCTAATGTAAAAGGACTGTGGCAGAAATATATATGCCGTGAAAATGAACTTTTGGGTGTTCTCTCTCTCTCTCTCTCTCTCTCTCTCTCTCTCTCTCTCTCTCTCTCTCTCTCTCTCTCTCTCTCTCTCTCTCCCCCCCCCTCTCAATCAATTTTTTTGGGGTGAAACATTTCAGCGAATGGTGTTACATATTTTCCCTTTCTGTCTTCTTACATTTTGATCTCCTGATGCACACCGTCAAGCTTTCACAAGTAGTTGACTTGCAACCCTTCATCAAAATTTCGTATGAAGCGAATTTTTTTCTCATGTGATAATACTGACACGTTGGCAACAAATGCAAATCATGTGCCCTAAAACTGTGATAATCTGATGAGTCCCCTTCTCTCGTCCCATAGCCTCGCCAACGACCGCTTGGGAAATATACCAGAAGCCTTCAGATGCTTGGCGTAAAAGTGCCTCCAGTTGTCCCTCCAGTGCAACGGTAAGGTACTCATACGAAAATAATTCCCTCTTAAATCCTTGGCAGATTCCACGATAACCTGAGCTTATGGCTTTTAGGGCAACACAAGAACAACAGCCGAAATCAAACTTTTTTTCAGAAATCTTAAAGTAAGAAGCTATTAAATAATTCGTTTTGGAGGGTAAATGTTTCAATGCGTATGTTAATTAATTGAATCCTGGCTCGTCTTACTAGTCTTTGTACTTGCAGTGTTGGGAGGTCTTCCTCGTCGCAGTCATGGGCGAGTGGCAGGACGCTTTATACGCGCCTAACACGCCGTTCCACATCCCTTGAAGACGTAACTCGCGCTATTCCGCAGGTTAAGACACCTGAGGTCCTCCACAGACTCCACGTGGGTAGGTGACTGGCTGTTCAAAATATCACAACAAAATATCTAAGGGAAAGGAGCTAATGTGCCATATTTATTTAATGTCTGACTCTGTAGCCTTACTGTTCCATTGCACATTGTCAATGGATTTCATACTATCAGTGATTTTTGCTTTCACAATTATACCAACAATTTAGATTTCATTCTTATCATCCAGTGTAAAATTAAGTTTCTGAAGCTTTTTAAATGATTATTTGGGGTAGAAAATCAGCCAGAGCTCACAAAATATCTTGGACAACAAGTGCGTTCACAAGGCAGACAAGACCTACATGCACTATTCACCACCTAAATCTGTGTGTGGTCTGTAGCCTAAACCTTAACCATTTGCATCACCTAAAGCTGTGGTCTGTATACCTTAACAGTTTGCATCACCTAAAACTGTGGTCTGTAAACCTTAACAATTTTTCCATGGTGAGTCACTTGGAAAGTCAAATATAAAGCAACAATTATACGAAGACTAATAAATCCATTGGTATAACTAAGATAAATTTGTCATTGTAAAGTCGCTACTACCTGATCGGTAAAACAGTTATGTTAATTGTTACCGCTCAGTATACAGAGTAAACATGAACAAAGTGTGACTATTTGCATGTTTTTATGGCTTATCAATTGAAAGATAGAAAAAAACAATCTCAACCTCTCCCAGATAATGAGCAGCGAGCAACTCTCAGTCAGGCGATCTATGAAGAATGGTACTTCTCGCGCCGGCAGCAAATACATGCCCTCAAGGCTAAGATCAGAGAAGAAGCCCGCATGGAAAAAGAAAGGAGAGAAAAGGTAATCAGTCTACAATTTCATTTTTATGTCAGAATGGGTTGTGATGCTGTTAGAAGTATGTTACCCTTAGAACCCTGACTGGGTAGCGTGGGCCTTTGCCTATTTACGGCCCTCATGACAGAAGATCAATGAACAGTAGAAGGATTGTGAAGGCAGACGTAACCCGGGCCTACTATTGTTGGGCATGTTATCCCACCAACACCACCGTTCATGACATAATCGTGACAACTGGCTCACCTCTGACAGAATGTATTTCCCGTTGACTTATAGATTAAACAAACAAAAAAATGTATTGACGAATCTAAGATTTGCTCAAACAGGAGATGGTGTAGATACTTGGTAACAAACATTATAGTGATATGTTGCATTTCATAATATCATAAGAAAAATGTATGAATATATAGGTGCATTTTGTTTTATGCATTACCGTTAAGATGCTTCCGTAGTTCCTGAAGGCATTTATAATGAGAATAATATGCATTCCTTTAGAAACAGTTGTAGTAGCTTCCTTTCTTTGTCTCTATAATCACAATTCTTATGAATAATCTTCTTCCTGCACGAATTGATAGTTGGTTTTTCCAACAATGTTAGTGAAGAATATCAAATTCAACAGGCGAAAAATATGAAAGAGAGTAAAGTGAGCGCAGCTGTATCAGAATGGGAGAAAAACAAAGAGGAACAAATGCAACATGAAAAAGAAAAGCAGAAAAAAAGCGCCAAAAAGAAGGTGGATGAGGTAAAAGCAAAGGATAAGAAGACTATGCAGGTCTCCACCGCTCTCACAATCTGGGAGAAAGAGAAGAGAGAACTGGACGCCAAGAAAAGAGAAAAGAGGAAGTTGGTGCAAGAAGCCAAAAGTGAAGTCGCGAAACAAAAACATGCCAACAAAGAAGTAGCAGAGATGGTAAAACTAACCTCCATGTAGTATTAATCATGTTTCTCGTTCTTAAAAAATGAAAAAAAAGTGTTTGGGTGAAGTAATCCCCAAAATCTGTACTCAAACTCATATGTTTCCCTCTCGTTGGTAGGTGTACAAGATGTGGAGGCAGAAGAAATTTGCTGAGTTAAGAGAAAGGCAAACTAAAGACAAACAAAAAGAAGGAAAACTTGCATGGGAGAAGGGAAATGATGAACGTATGAAGAGGGAAGAAGCCAATCTCGCCTTCAACGCGTGGACAAAAACCAAACTCAAGGAAGATAGAGAAGACACGAGAAAGATCATGTACGTGAGAGCCATATACGTGAGAAACTTTGAATATCCACATGTATGCCGCAATCACATTTGATGCACCTTGTAGGAAAATATAGCTAACGACTCCTTCAGGCAGACAGCACCTTGTTGAATAAAATGTTTCTAACGACCCTCTTAAACAGACAAGTCAACTGATTTTTTGCTATTGAAGGAACGCATATAATAGCTTGTTATAAAAAGGCCTGATAACTTATGAAGTAGAAGTCTGTCTCAGGAAACAATTATATTCTACGAATCTTAATTACTGGTATTAAGGTAAGACAAAAGAAGATAGAGAATTAGGGACATATTAAAAATCGGCACAAAAACTATTAAATTTCCTGTTTACTCTACACATACAAATCTACACATATAATCATTGATTTTCCTTTCAAAATAATGAGCAAGGACATATATCATGCTGATATGCGATGTTTTCCTCCCACTGTAGCGAGGAATCTGAACAGAGGTCATCCGAGGCCAAGAGCCGCGAGGAACGTTCTCAAGAGGCGTTAGAGGCTTATGAAGCTTGGTTGGACCACGTTGAAGACCGCGAGCCGCTTCGCCTTTATGAAGATGCTCGAGTCACAGCCGAGATCAATGGCCGTCCCCCTTGGTGGCCTGGTGGATCAAACAGCTCGCTCTTGAGGTGCTGAATCAATGTCTTTTGGAGCGCCTTGACTGTTCATCAAGATGCCTCTGTCCTCCTACCTCGTGACTGACAGTCAGCAACAAAGAAGCATTACAGGCAAAGCAAAACTCCGATATAGTGCAATCAAGGCAAATAAGAGTATTTATGAATTAGGAACAAAATACTAAAATAGAGTTCTGCTGTTAGCTGGCATGATCCTCTGGCGACATATTGAATTTACAATTCATATTTCTGCATTAATTCCTTCATGATTAATTATTTGTTAACTACATTGGAATTGAAGAAAACGGCTGCGATATAATTACTAAGATTTATTGACATAAAGGCTGGTGAGATTAACCATATTAGTGAGATTCGTCATTTTAAGCTTTTGTTTTTATGCAACTATGCAGAGATTTGCAAATCATCCGTAAAAGTTTGGGATATTCCGCTTTCTGTGTTCCGTATTGACGCTTCAATAATGTTCCACATTTTCGTTGCAGTCGTTGCTACATTAAAAAGAAATGTTCAGCGTCCATATAAACGGAGCTTTGCAAATTAGTAACATGCTTCACTTTACATGTTGGCTGTGCTCTCTGTATTCAATGCCCTATTATGTACAAAGGTTAGCCTCATCTTATCCATACCTTTCTTCTTTGTCAGTTATCAGATTCTCAGGTGCACCTCAGAGCTTCCTCGAGTGTTGTTACCTGAAAATCCTACTTTCACATAATGGCTCAAACCTGGCATTCACCACGCTCTTGCAATGATTTTTGTTAGTATTTTGTTTCCCAACTAGCTACTTAACACAAGGCTCATTTTGATAATCGTTAAGTACGTAACTCCAACGAGTACAAAAACTTTGAGTATTTTTTGTTTCTCATGGCATTATAGTCTCAGAAAAGTGAGTCTTACAAAATTCCAGTGGTGTGTGTTATTCACCCATGGTCTTGTCCACGCGAGCTGGCTTGCGATCCCCAGTTTTACCCTCCCGGTGCGAGCTTGGAGTTCATTATTACCGATCTTTAGGTAATGCTGGGACCTCACACACCACACACACCCATCCCCTTGCTCAAGGGGACAGTAACCGCCCAAATTTGTCAGTGAAAAATCCCCGTGAGCAGTGGGGATTCGAACCGACTACCACAGAATGGAAGGCCAGCACGCTATCCACTGGACCATCGGGACGATATTACATATCCGTGTGTGACGACTTTATTATATATACACACACACACACACACACACACACACCAGTGGAATTTTGTAAGGCTCATTTCTCTGAGACTATTATGCCATCTAGAAATAAACATTACTCACAAAACTTTTGCACTCTTCGGGTAAATATATCGTGGACTGGCTCTGGGACTATATGCAATTTCCATGTTGCCAATCCCTTAAAAAATTATTACAGAGCCTCCATTTTCAAGTCGGTGCTGACAAAAAATACCATCATAAATGTTGACATCTTCCCACGTGTAGCGTACGACTCTGCACGTACGACTCTGCACCATCGCCATACGACTCTCATCGCTGAGCCAGTTCCGTTTATGCACTGGTCATTTGCATCCTTTATAAAATATATATATATATATATATAGAGAGAGAGAGAGAGATAGAGATGTACCAGCCCAAATACATAATTTTTTTTTCCGTGAACAACCCTAATCTTAATATCCTGTCATTTATCGGCTGACTGACCATCACTACTGAAACAGTGGAGAAAAGGCGGTCAGGAATACGGGTACATGTTAGGGTGCTGCACCAGCTGCTCTAAGTCATACAGGATGGCAAAGTTTAGGTTACATCACATATGAAATTAGTAAGAGAGCTTGATTTGAAGTTGAAACATTGAGGTTTAAGATGGTAGAGAATTTTGAAGATTCAAAACCGTGGGTACGATAGCAAGTGATGTCGTTGCCTAAATATACGCAACAGTAAGCTTTGGTTTGAAAGTGAAAATACAGAAAGTATGAGGGAACAGTAAAGGGTCTGCTATTAGTATTCACAGACACCTGAGTTTCGGTGACGATAAGATGAAGAGGATTAGAAGAGGAAAGTGATGTTCCACAGATTAAAGGTTAAATCTAAAACCGCAAAAACCTGAAGTTAATGTATAGAGTTAGAGGAAATATATTTCCATTGATATATATCAATGCACATAAGGTTGTCTTTACAGGGTGATGAAACATCCAGACATGTGTTAAAGATCATCAAAATTCTTATAATTTGTATGATGCGACATGGTTGCGTCTGCGTCCATTTTTTTTCTCCCTTATAGTTGCTTGCTCTGTACGTACAGGGGCCTTATCCGCCCATGTATGGAGTACGCCTCTCATGTTTTGGGGGACCCTCTCATAGTCTCATACAGCTCTCCTTTAAACAGGGTTGAGTCAAAAGCTTTTCGTCTCATCAATTCCCCTCCTCTGACTGACTGTCTTCAATTTTTAAATCACCGCCGCAATGTTGCTTCTCTTGCTATCTTCTAACCGTTATTTTCATGCTCACTGCTCTTCTGAACTTGCTAACTGCATGCCTCCACCCCTCCCGCGGCCTCGCTGCACGAGACTTTCTACTCATTCTCATCCCTACTATGTACATCTCCCTAATGCAAGAATTAACCAGCATCTTTACTCTTTCATCCCCTTCACTGGTAAACTCTGGAACTCTCTTCCTGTTTCTATTTTTCCTTCTTTCTAAGACTTAAATCTTTTCAAGAGAGGAGCAACAAGACATCTCCCGAACTAAATTGGCCCAACCCCCTTTTTATATTTTCTTACTGTCCCCTTCATAGGGACTGGCAACTAAGCGGGCTTTTTCTTACTTCTTTTTTTTGTCCTTGGCCAGTCCTTTGTGATGGAAAAAAAAAAGGCTTAATTAAGCCTGTACGAACAATAAACATAGTGTACCAAACATTTATTATCAATTTATACACAAATGTAACACATAGCTTCTATAACATAAAGTGCAAATAAATATATGTACAAATGCATGATGCGATAAGTTTAGAGTCTGTTTGAACAATAATCAGTGTACCAAACATTTATAACTTTCTTCATGTAAGATTAAAGGCCAATGAAACACCATGACATTATGTTAAGCATCATTAAATTCTTGCGAATGTATTATACGAAAGGCTTACCGTGTACGAGCAATAAACATAGTGGACCAAACATTTACTTATTTCGTTACGTAAGACTTAAGGACAATGAAACACGCTAACATGTACGTGTTAATTTTGCATCATCAAAATTCTTACAATTCCATTAAGTGTATGTAAGGATTTGGTGCTAAGAAAGTTTCAAGATTTTCAAGCAAGTTTCTGAGCTGAAATTCGCAATGTCATTGAATCTTCAACAACCATACATACAAATTGCATAGTATGTGAATATACCAGACAAAAAATGAAGCTAGGTAAACGTGAAAAATGTCTACAATGGAGTCAATTATATTAATGGCCTAATGAAATCCACCCCCCAAAAAAATCATCACTACCAAATAGGAAAAAAGATCATAAAGTGTTCAGTTTCCTCAAATATGAAAATACAATACCAATCATGAACTGGATGACAATGTTGATAGCATTGCTGTGAACTATAGTCTATTCACTTAAGCTGGATTCTTGGGAGCTGCTCGATGCCTACCCGAGTATGTAAGGACGTCGCTGATTGGCTGAGGCTACCAAAATACCACCACCATCACCACCCAGCCCGCGTGCATCAGCCAATCAGCGACGTCCTTACATACTCAGGTAGGCATCGAGCAGCTCCCAAGAATCCAGCTTAAGTGAATAGACACTAGTGAGGCCGGTAACTTCCGCTTGTCTTTTGTATATTAAGCCACAGTCTCATCCGGCCCACGTAGGCGTAGCGCACACGTAGGGCAGTAAATTTTCATACGTGGCCATTTTTTCTACGTGGGCAAATTCTACCTGGGAGTGGTCACATCACCTGCGTCCGGTCCACGTAGAAAATGCATTTTTTCGAGGTGTTCACGTGGGCAGTGCGTGGGTGCTACGCGGACAAGACGAGGGCAGGACTTTCAACCTGGAAAACCTATTCTCTAGCTTATATGCCCTGCAAATAACGAAGAAATTTTGCAAGTACTACCCACGTGCCCCCCACGCACCACTCACGCACCAGCCACGCGGTAGCCGCGACAAATCATCACAGACAAAAAATTGTGCATGTCCAATTTTTCTCCACGTAGGAAAATGAAGGCTACGCGGGGGTCAGGTAGCTTGAAATTACTTGCATAGTGTGCTCGGGCCACCCGCGTAGGGCCACGCACAACTCCAAAAGCTCTACGTGGATCCCTCGCTACGCCTACGCGGGTCGGATGAGACCATGGCCAATTAGCAGTCATGGAATCACTTTCGTTATTTGTTGGCCAGATACTGAAACGGAATCTCCTGCGCGATTTCCCCACTCTTCTTCATCCATGCTTGGAACTTGATCTCCAATTCAGCAGGAGTGAAACAGTTGGTCCAGTTCCCGGTTGTTCCTAGAGAAGGTCATATAAACACAACAGTAAGGTTAAAAAGTTTAAATTCATCGAATTCATTGACATCTGGGAAACGAGATATATATATATATATATATATATATATATATATATAGAGAGAGAGAGAGAGAGAGAGAGAGAGAGAGAGAGAGAGAGAGAGAGAGAAAGAGAGAGAGAGAGAGAGAATGAGAGACTTTTTTCTTTCCTATTTTTAACTACACGAATCTCTTCATTTAATTCATCTTTCGCAAATACAAACTCGTCAGGGCCGGATTAAGGTCATGTGGGGCCCAAGGCCATCCATTTTGGCGGGGCCCCTCTTCCCTTAAAGTAATCGTCCAGACCCATTTTTTCTTTGCCTAATTATGTTGAATGTTCCTTCAAAACACCGAATCCACCAAAAAGTATTGATTTCCAGGCCTTATTTCCGTAAAAACACGACTTTTGTAAAAAGCGCGCGAAAAAAACTTTCTTCATCCCAACAGCCCCGCGAATATTATTGATGACGTCAGAGGAGGTGCTCAAATGTAAACAACAGTCGTCTGCATTTGTGACAACCGTCGTATCGATGAGCGATTATAGTTCGGTGTCAGACAATGAATCTGTCGCTGTGACAGATATAAGGCATGATGCTCAATCTGAGACTGAAGTAGATGATGCTGGTCACGTATATGTGGAAAACCAACCGCCGAATGTGATACATGTTCGAGCCAGAATACAAAGCCCGCTATGGTGTGTGGCAGAAAAGAGAGAGAGAGAGAGAGAGAGAGAGAGAGAGAGAGCAAGGTGAAATATACGATGAGAAATAAGCAAAAACACTAAGAAACCAAAAAAATGCATGTTTGAAGGAGGAAGAGGAGGGGGAGGAAGAAGAGGGGGAAGAGAAAGAGAGGGAGGAAGACTCAGGACAACAATGACCTCGTGATGTTAGTAGACGATTTAGCAAAGAGGAGAGAGGGAAGGAGGGAGAGAGCCGACTGGCGAACAGGTGTTAGCGGAACCTGAGAATCAGGAGAACCTGGCACCTCTCCAAAACATGGATTGGTAAGTAAGGGAAACTATAATGTTTGAGTGGGAATCACAATGAAGGTACAGTAAAACCCTTATAACTCGGCACTGTATAACTCGGAATTTGATATAACTCGGCAAGGCAAAGACAAAGTTTTTTTTTTTTTTTTTTTTTTTTTTTTTTTTTTTTTTTTTTTTTTTTTTTTTTTTTAAATTTGTTTTTTTACATCTATGCCTATAGCGCGTGTAGGCAGTGAGCTCCAGGGGTGGGATGGTAGGCCCTGGAGGCTCACTCGAGGGCTGTGATGGTTGGCCCTCGCCAGTGGTGGCGCAGGCAGGATTCTTATAGTGACACCTGTAATTAGAGGCTCATGCCGCCCCCCTGTGTCCTCCCATGCACTCGCAGTCGAAGGTAGAGTTAATGGACAGGGCATGTGGGTGTTCTTAGGCCACTCGATGGTGCAGAAAGATTTCAAGTGGATTTATGGGTCTCACTCGGGATCGAACTCGGGTTTTCGAGAACGCCACTCGGTGACGCTAACCACTCTGCTACCGCCTCCCCTAGATTGCATCGCTTGGTTTTCACTCGGTATATCATGCCCTCACAACCTCTTGTGTGAACATGTAAACAGAAAGTCGGCAAAAAATAATGTATCTCAGCATATTGCTGTTATAACTGCATCTCTTTGCTTACACTCGGCAAAGCCTTAGTCGCATAAAGTAGTATTTTTGTCCTTTTGACCTTTCCTGCAGGCTCAGGCTCTTCAATTTCATTGAAGTCTCCCTTCCTGCTGGAGACACCCTTGCGTGATGGAGCTGACATCTTGATATACAGTACTGTATGATGTAATTCCAAAACACGTAAAATAGGTGGCAAAGTAAAGCAAAGGTCTGGTACCAGCGCGTAGGCTGAGCCGTGTTTTTGTCGTCCAAGCACCGTCTTGGATTACGAATCCCAATCCAATAACACTTGCTGAAATGTGTTATACTACTCTGTGATATTGTTTGCAATGTTTTGCATTGATTATTATTTCGGCTCCTACCAAGCTTGTTGTGTTTTTTAAGCAGAAACCAATCCTTTTTTAATTTCGACAAAAAACGGAATTCGTATCCAAGACGGTGCTTGGACGACATAAACACGGCTCAGCAGCTGACAGCCTACGCGCTGGTTCCTGACCTTTGCTTTACTTTGCCAAGTATTTTACATGTTTTGGGATTACATCATACAGTACTGTATTTCAAGATGTCAGCTCCATCACGCAAGGGTGTCTCCAGCAGGAAGGGAATGGAATTGAAGAGCCTGAGCCTGCAGGAAAAGGTGAAAGTACTGGCAAGGATGGGTGCAGGTGCGTCCATGCGTGCTATTTGTGCTGAGTTTGATATGAAATCCAGCACATTCTACCCGTTCACTGGTAAGTATAGTTTTTATGCTTTGACAATATATATATATATATATATATATATATATATATATATATATATATTTTTTTTTTTTTTTTTTTTTTTTTTTTTTACCCCTATCAGAGGAGGACATTGCATAACTCGGCACATTGAATAACTCGGCAAGGGCCAGAGCCCCTATCGTGCCGAGTTATAAGGGTTTTACTGTACTTTCGAGAAAATCCTATGGTTAGTTTCGAAACACACAAACACACACACATCTCTGATTATCGGACGAAAGAATAAGGAGAGAGAGAGAGAGAGAGAGAGATATTCGACTAAAAATAAGGAAATGGAGAGGAGGCCTCTTCTCTCTCTCCGACAGGGACTTAATTTAGATGAACCCTCAAATTCTCTCCTTCCCTCCCTCCATTCTTCTGTCCTTCCTTCCCTCTCTCCTCTTTGCTAAATCGTCTACTAACATCACAAGGTCATTATTGTCCTGAGTCTTCCTCCCCCTCCTCCTCTTCCCCCTCTTCTTCCTCCCCCTCCTATTCCTCCTTCAAACATGCATTTTTATTGGTTTCTTAGTGTTTTTGCTTATTTTCCATCGTATATTTCACCTTGCTCTCTCTCTCTCTCTCTCTCTCTCTCTGTCTCTATCTGCTAAATTACCCGATTTCATAATGTTATTTATTTAGTTAACGCTAATTTATGCATGGTTCTAATTCATTTATCAGAAAAGGAAATATATCAATGGAAAGCTAATTAAATTCCGCTTCTATTGATATTCTCCATGTAAAAAGTTTTTCCACAAAATATTAAATGGCGAAAAGTTTAAGTTCATGCATATTTCTTGAAAGTCTCATAATGGCATTTCTTTAGTGTGTTTTACGGTTTTTTATTTGATAATATTATAGAACAAACATTTCCGAAGTAACAGTATATATTTTATACTGATAAACATATATTAGGTAGGAAATTACCCGATTTCATGATTTTTTATATTTAGTTAACGCTAATTTATGCATGCCGCTAATTCATTTATCACTAAACGAAATATATCAATGGAAAGCTAATTAAACTCCGCTTCTAATGATATTATCCATGTAAAATGTTTGCGAGCAAAATATTAAATGGCGAAGAGTTTAAGTTAATGCCTATTTCTTGAAAGTCTCATAATGGCATTTTCTTTGTGTGTTTTACGGTTTTGTATTTGATAATATTATAGAAGAAACATTTCCGAAGATAACAGTATATCTTTTATACTGATAAACATTATATTAGGTAGATAAACTTGTACGGGGAGCAGAGCGGATTGTATCCTTATGGTGTGACGTCACGGGCGATCCACCAGGCCTTATCATCTCGGTGGCCACGTATTACCTCCCTCTTCCTCCCCCGCCAGCCTCTGTCTGCCGGGTCCGCGGGCCCGCACCAAGGCTCCCTCGTGTGTCCGCCCCGTACACACTCCCGCCAATCTTTCCCGCCCACACCCGGGCTTCTCTCACCGCGAAGTTTAAACCAAAATTTGCACTTCTTACATATATATATATATATATATATATATATATATATATAAGCGAAAGTGTGTGTGTGTGTGTGTGTCCGCGATAGGTGCCGCCCCCCGTGCCCCAATCCCATCATATGGCACAGTTTTGGAACCAGCTCGACCAGGGGCAACTTTTAAGCCCACTTATGAGATGATGCGGGCACTTTTTTATTCTTTTTTATAGCAGCCTATTAGCGAGAATTGTGAAAAAAAAATGTGGGTTGCGAGAATTCCAATGATCTGAAACTCGAGAAATGCCAGTGATCGCTGGCAGTTTTAACTCAAAGGTTGGTCTACTGTGTTTTGGCTCCGCGACTAATATTTTTCATAAATTAATTTCGCGATAAACATTGATGCACCGCATCTGAATACCAAAAAATATAGTTGTTCTGTTGTTCTACTAATTATATGGATGACATGCATTACGATGGAACGTTCTATAATAGCAATTTAATGCAAATTACTCGCCTCGAGTAGCAAAGCTTAATGTATTTTTTACATGTATATTGTGGCATGTAAAATTTGGGCGATGTTCACACTGTTTTCTAAGACAGTACTGCTGCGTCTGGCAAACGCTTGTCAAAATACAATAAGCCTTGGAAAAACGAAGAATAAAGAATGCCGAAATCGGCTTGTTGCTGCGACAATGTAGGTTATAATTGTGGAGGCGACACGCCGCGGCGGGGAGTGGTGGGCGGGGAGATTGTGGCGGGGAGATTGAATCAAAACATTGCTACTTCACGCGTCGACTCATTGCACTTCCAGGCTTTCTATCTGATTGATACACAATAATAACAGGAAAATATGACTGCCTAGGTATAGATAACTTCTAAACATTCGTTATTGACTCGTTATTTCTTTTTATTTTGCCCTAGGCCAGTCCTTTGCGATGTAAAAAAAAAAAAAAAAATGGATTGTCATTCCCTGCTGACCACCTTATAGGTATATCAACAATGAGGGAAGAATGCATTGAAGTTTGTCCACACCTACAAAGGATTACGTATTATGGAAAATTTATGCCTCAAATTAACCCGTGGGCCTCGGCAAGCCTTCTGGAAGGCTCTGCTGAGCGACTGCGACATGCCTTCCGGAAGAGCAATTTTCAATTGCATACAAAAACCGCGCCAACATTCGTAGAAGTCTACAAACTGTGTCACATGTAGGCCGCTATGTCAGCCCTCGATACCACACACCACCATCTGCCTAACTATGCTGTACGCAGGGTTACCACTCCTTGGGTTTTTGTTTCCAAGATCTTGGGATATAGGCCATGGCCTTAGGATATTTTTTGTCTATCTTGGGATTTTTGGAGGGATTATTCAAGTATTTCTCCAGTGGTTTATCTCAAGGTAAGCATATGTACCATATTTAGGATTCAGTTTCAATGTTTTCTTAACGACCTTGGGATTTTTTTTTTTATCTTAGGGAGTCAGTTTTGGGTCAGTCCTAAATACGGTACCTATGCTTACCTTGAGATAAACTACTGGAGAAATACTTGAATAATCCCCTCAAAATCTTGGGAAAAATCCCAAGGAGTGGCATCCCTCACCCTACCTCAGCAGTCTCTCACCAGCGGTTTGGTGCCATTCGCGCCAGATATTTCAACTCCCGACCACAACCACCCCACAACCCCATACGTTTGGGTTAAAAATAGATATATTACCGGATGCGGATTTTTACTACCTTGACGTTGATGTAATTTTCATCCAATTCTGTAATGGTCACCGTTTCACTCACATTGCTGCACTGTGGGCACTAAAAAATTCACAGCTCCCGCAGTCCCCGGGTTAAAAATCCAACACTGATGCTGACAATTTGTCCTGCAACAGCTAAATCTCCTGAAATTGACATTAATGCAATTAACAGCACGCATGAGCGGCCATCAGAGGTAACAACTCATAGTGCAAAAGATTAACTGAATAACAGAGACTGATTCCTGTTCTATGACTTCTATCCCTACTGTTGCTTGTATTTTTATAGTGACACCTGTGATGTTATAGGTAAAAGTCAGTTTTCAGTGATGTTTGGATCCTCAGTCAGGCTCATGCTGCCACCTGGCGTTTCCTCCGCCACACTTGAAGTCGCAGTCAAAAGAACATAAATGTAGCATGCGGGTTTCTTCTGCCACTCGACGATGGATTTACAACCCCTTCCTCTCTCTCTTCTTACGAATCACTTTAGTTCCCTGCCTTCTAAAACTATTTCTAGTGTCACTGGTTTCCTTTACTCAGACCCCAGTGCCTAATCCCTGGCTATCTATCTTAAAAAAAGCCTGCAAGGCACCTACTTCCCTTTCAAGGGATTCAGACAAGATCTGAACCCCTTTCCTCGAAAGGCGCACTGCACCCCTGTGGTAGCGGCTGTTATGCCCAAAAAAGAGGCCCCAGTTATCGACAAAGGCCCAACCATTGGCTTTGCAATGAAATGCCAGCCGGCAATTCAGAGCAATAGCCCTGGAGTACCACAAGTTGTCAACAGTGCATCTTGGAAGGACACCACACACCACAGGGACCCCACCCCTGTCCCTAACCTTACCTACAGCCTCCTTGAACCGTCGAAGCAGTTCTTCACTCCTTAAATAATCAACGTCGTTTCCTCCCGCGCTCAGGCATAAATATGGGCTTGTTCCCTTGGTCTGCCATGCACTCATCTATCTTATCACTAACATGACCTATCCCTTTCCCTGGGAACCACACCCGCTTTCTACGCATCTCGTCTCTTTCACAAAACTCGCTGTCCAGGTACCTAATCTGACTGTCCCCAACAACCAAGATTTTACCTTCGGGTAGGGTTATGTCGTCTACCCTTTTATCCTTTACCTCCTCTTGCAGTCCCGAGAGTACCTGAAATAAACTCCTACACACTACCTGGTCAGTGTTATCCTTCCTATGCTTCGGAGGAGCCCCTCCTTGTTCTACCACCTTCCATCCCCCATTCTCAGGTGACTTCCTAGTCCCACCAGGCAAGCCACCCTCTGGTGCCCCTCCAGATGCGCCTCTTGCATTAGCCCCACCAGGCAAACCACTTGAACCAACACTCCCACATTTCAGAGTTCGGATCTCTATCTCCTGCTTCTTCACAACACTTTTCAACTCATTCACTTCACTTGCAAAACCCTTTTTCAAGTCTTCAATCGCCTCAAGTAGTTTTCAGCACTCCACTACAAACTCCTTAGCACCCTAACTCTATCACTCTCTCACTCTCCACCACACTTGAAGCTACCCGAGACTCGTTCCTTCCACTCTCCACTCCCAGCCATCACAACACCCTCACTGAGCTCCAATGACGTGGCCATCCTAATCCTTTACCGATACCTCAAGTCATGTCAACAACAAGGAGTGGGGAGGAGACGTCTTCTCACTACCACTGCACGGAGATGACTTAAATAACAGATTTAATAGTCGGAGCCTGGAGGTGTAGGAGGAACAAGCCCTTTATCGTTCAGAGTGAAATTATGTGCAAAGATCCGTTGGCATTTACAAACATTTGGCAGACCCACAAAAGAAATGACGCAGTGAGATGTTTGTTTATGCACGTTGGATGGAACCTGCACATGGAAGTGCAACCAGCTGATTGCGAAAGTAGCGAGATAATCGTGAATATCATAGCAGGGACTTTTCCATGGTATCAGAAATGTGGTAAATAGTTAAATTGAAACTCATGAAAGTAGCAATCTCTTTTTTTTTTTTTTTTTTATTACATTTGTGCCTATAGCGCCTGTAGGCAGTGGTGACCACAAGGGCTCGGATAGGCTCTGGAGGTTCACTTGAGGGCTCTGATGATGGTTGGTCCTCGCCCGTGGTGGCGCAGGCAGGATTCTTATAGTGACGCCTGTGATTAGAGGCTCATGCCGCCCCCCTGTGTCCTCCGATGCACTCACAATCGAAGGTAGAGTTGATGGGCAGGGCATGTGGGTGTTCTTAGGCCACTCGACGGTGCAGAAAGGTTTTGAGTTTCTTCGGGGATCGAACTCGGGTCACCGAGAACGCCAGTCGGAGACGCTAACTACTCCGCTACCGCCTCCCCAAATCATATCATCAGAGGTATCAAAATTATCATCAGAGGTTTGATAATATTGCTTTTGATGCATCAGCCACAATACAATTTATTTCAGCAATATTCACCAAACTTTAGTAAAGAACATTACATAGAAAATCATTTATCAGCGGTGAGTTACACAAATAAATTTATGGAGGTGAAAAATTAGTATTTGAATCTTAGGAGTACATGTTACCCTCTTGGTGTCACTAATAGTTCAAGGATGTAGAAGGTAACATACTCTTTTGGTGAGTGGTGGTGAGTCGTAGCCCGAGCGGTTAGGCTGATACCACAGGTTTTAGGCAATAGAGAATCCCTTTTAATACAAATATATGTATTCTATATTTAGTTTACATATAGCAGTTTACAG
>JACEEZ010007397.1:0-100000 GCA_016584305.1 Chionoecetes opilio | reverse complement strand
TGGTTCTTAACCTGGGGTACCTGTACCACCAGGGGGTACAAAACCTTACACTTGGGGGTTACAGAAATACTGACCAATAATTCAATATCATATTTATAAGGAGGCTGGAATTATATATTTATAATTATTTTGTCTGTCAACAAATGTCTTAACCACCTGGAGTCCAACGGTTCATCATTAAGTCATACTACAATAACTTGTTAAATACCGTATTTTACAGCTTATAAGACGCACTTTTTCCCCCAAAAAATACCCTGAAAAACACTCGTGCGTCTTCCAAGACTAATGTTGTAGGAGGTTAGCTTAGGTAGCTATTCAATTCAGCTTTTTATATGATGTAACCTCAGTACATATCTGTTAAGAGTATTTAGAATACCATAAGACATTCAAATCAACTACCAATCTGTTCAGCCTGTGATGTTTACACAATACTGGCGGGAGCCTTTCTGCCCCGGCAGATTGGCGCCAATAGCCATTGCGTGTATAAGGAACTTTGTTTGTTAAATTAGATGAAAATTTGTATACATATGTATGTACATGCAGCCACCACAAATACTACACGCATACAGGAAAATTCAAACAATACGTGGTGAGGCACAGGAGGAAGGCAACGTAGTGAGGCACGGGAGGGCGTGAGAGGCGTTTGTTTACACTCAGGATGACAAAGCCAGACTCAGCTGATCGCCACATCAGGCAGGCACACAGCTGCGCACCGCCGAGGTAGGGTTTTTCACTCCCGCCATCCGACCTGCGTACACATGCTCAGCCACCCATGACGATTTACTTATACTATCGCATACAAGCTAGAAAATAAAAATGGTTGATGAGCAGTGCTGAATAGTGAATGAATAGTGTGTTCTTGTGTGAAAATGAATGTATATCGGACAAGTTTTTTTTTTTTTTTAGAAATTTCTTTCCAAAATCAGGGTGCATCTTCCAAGATGCAGCGTCTTATAAGCCATAAAATACAGTACATTAGTTACCGTTATATGTCGATTTAATTTTTACTGTTGCGTACATCGAGTTCTATACTCGTGTCGTGTGAAACGTGATCATGTTATCATGAAACGTGATCATGTTGGCTGCAGGGTTGCCATTGAATTTTTTTCATTACCAAATTAGGGTAAATTTGGTAATGAAAAGAACAAAATATGGTACAGAACAGAAAACACTTATTCATTTCTCCTCAAAAATATTACTTGATGGGCTAAGCTAGCTATTTGTGTCCCGCACTGAAAAGTGTATATACGGTCAGGAGTCAGGACAGGAACAGGACTTGTCAAGTACAAGTACGCATCGCAGACCCGTCCCGCACACCCGCGTGGCGGCCAGTTAGCTGAGCTCTTCACTGTGAATTTGTCACATGTCCAAAAGGAAAGGTTCTTATGAATTCGGTCGTATGTACCAAACAGTACCATGCCAACCATTACTCCTTACTCTAATTATACTTTTTTCTGACCTGGGGTACGAGATAAATTTATGAGATCTCAAAGGGTACGAGCACTAAAAAAGGTAAGAACCACTGCTCTATGGATGGGTTAAACACTAAACCTACTGAAATTCTTGCTAGTACTACATGGAACTCTCTATACTCTGAACTCTCCTAATTAAATCAGTCACTGAAACAGCAAGGGAAGCATCCAAATACAAGAAAAACTTGTCATACAACATACTAATAAGAACTAAGAACTAAGAACTAAGAAAATACTAATACTAATGCACATTAAAACCACCAAAACAAAAAATAGGCTTTACTACCCTTTGCTCACGATATCGCTAGGTAGTAGTTGGGAATGATAGTTTTGAAGTGGAGGTGGGATGCTATGAAAGATGGAGTGGTTTGGGCAGGTTTATATGAAGGATATGATGCAAGCTGTAAGGAAGGGTGTGCAATGTCGGGAAGAGAAAAGTATGGATGGGTGTAACAAGACAAGGTTGAAAGGGAATAAGAATACAATGGATGAAATGTAAAATTGGTTTGATAAAGTATGTTTTTGTGTCTGTAAAAGTTAAAACAATAAAAGGGAAAAATGAGATAAAATTTCTGATATATGTTAAATGGGTGAAGAGATAATTTGAGTAAGGAAAGAAGAGGGTGGCGATGGCATAATGGGCGCAAAAGTTGGTGATAAGAGTAGAGATAAAGTAGTAGGCAAATTGGGTGTACTAAGGAGGAATGAGAATGATGAACGTTTGTAAAGGTATTGTGCCGAGTTTTTTTCTAGCAAACATATTTTTAAATAATGCATATAGGTATACATGGAGATGAAGGAGTTTACAAAATAAACAAAAGGGGACCTATATGTTTCATTAGTGTAAGTAAAATAAATGTGAGCAGCTGATTTAGTCTTGACAGCTGAGACAAAGGAGGAAGTTGAGAGGAGATTTATAGATTGGAAGCAAGCAATGGAGAGAAGAGGTCTGAAGGTGAATATGGCCAAGACGAAGATGATGGTAACAGGCAATAAAATAGAGCAAAATATACAAGTGGGAAGGTTTCCATGTGGATGTGCGGTAGTGGAGTAGGAGTAAACTTTATTCGATGCAAGGAATATGACAAGTGGTGCCATAAAAGATGTTCGGGACTACGAAACCTGAATGGGGTGGTAGATTTCTGCTGTCCAGTGTGTATAAGAAGAATCAACAGAGGGGGCCCACCAGAAGAGGAAGATGTAGAAACTATAGAAGTGGTGATGTAATAGAAGAAGTGAAACAGTTTTCCTATCTTGGTGACATGTTAGGGTGAGGGTGGAGTGGAGAGAGCAGTAAGAAAATGAGTAACAACTACATGGATGAAGTGGAGATAGCGGGACTGCTGATAAACAAGAGTATTCCACTGAAAAACAGAGGAAGAGTATTTGAATCATGTATAAGATCAGTTTTGCTGTATGGTTCTGAGACATGGGCTTTGACGAAGAAGTTGGAGGATGTGTTGGTTGGGTGTGATCAGAGAATGTTGAGATATATGACTGGGATCACATGGAGAGACGAAGTGCCCAGTGAAGAGGTGGCAAGAAAATGTTGATTGAAGAAGCTGAGTACAGTGTGAAGAGTAAGGCGATTGAGATGGTTTGGGCACGTGAAGAGGAGAGAAGGTGGTGAGGCAGTGGGGAGAGCTGTTAGTGGAAGTTCCAGGTCGCCGTCCACCAGGCAGGCCAAAGAAGACATGGAGGCAGTGTGTTGAAGAGGATCTGGCAGCATTGAAGAAGTTGAGGGAACGGATAGAGATAGTTGAATTTGTGTCATCGGCCGTCTAACCTCATAAAAATTATGGGAAAAACTAACGTTAAACAGAAAGAAGAAGGTGTGAGTAAAAAATTAAAAGAGATGTTACTGAAGCAAGGAAGTTAAAAGGCCTGTTAAAAGCATCACATGACATTGCGGTATAAATGAAAAGCTTGATAAGAGAAGAAGTTATGTAGGATAATAGGCAAAACAGGAGAAGACTGAGCAGATGAGTGGTATATCAGCAAATATTCAAAATAAAATGATAGAGAATATGTATAGGTTATTACAAAAGCAAACACTATAGTCTATTTTTTTTATTATGGTCAAAATGCACTAAGGAAGCCAAGCCCCCTGCCTGCCCTTCTATTCTACGGGACAGCTGATTGGTGCATTCCTCGTATCGTCACTACCAATCACAGTATCTTCACTACTTAACAGCGCGTGACCACTGGACAGAGCATCTTCACTACATAGGGTGACAAAATCAAAACTCCCCTTGTAGTAAAGATTGCTCTGTCCAGTGGTCACGCCGCTGTTAAGTAGTGAAGATATGGTGATTGGTAGTGATGATACGAGGATGCACCAATCAGCTGCCCCGTAGAATAGAAGGGGAGGCAGGGGGCGTGGCTTCCTTAGTGCATTTTGACCATAATAAAAAAAATAGACTATAGGTGCTGTAGAACAAGCGGCATGCACAGAGGTATGAGTGAAAGTAATGAAATGGAAAGAGAATACATGGTGGACAGATGAAGTCAGAGGTAATGAAATAAAACAGAATAACATGTCAAGACCCTATAGCAGTGTTTCTCAAACTAATGGTTATGATCCAAAGGTGGGTTTTGAAAGAAATTTTGATGATTCGAAAGGCCAGAAAACAGGCCTAATGCTTTCAATGTATTATATTTACTATAATGAATTTTTAATTACCATTACACAATTAGCATATTTATAATAACTACGATAGGCTGTATACTAGTTACTTATTATGTATTTATTAAATATTTTTACCTAGTTTTCCTATTTGTAACATACAGAAATAAAGTTATGTGTGAGCATAGACCACTGTAAATCTGGACTGCGCACAGAATATCGGCCTGTTGCACAAGGGCCCCAAAGTCGGAGCGCCTGTTTTCAACTTCACTGTTCACTCGGTAACCAGGAAGGATATCGAAGTGAATTTTTGTAGGTTTTCAGTTCCTAATAGAAAGTCGCTGATAGTGACGTAGTTTACATAGGAGTGAAAGAAGAAACTATAGGAGATGAGTGGAGATGATAGGAGTATATAGGAAGTAAAGAAGAGGCTGTTATGGAGATGTTGAGGTTAGTGGAGAGTAGTGTAGGGGGTTGAAAGGGTGTGAAATGAGGTTACGGTGAGGTGGAGGAGGGGTTGTGGGGGGTGGTTTGTGGGAGGAGGGGGTTTATGGGGGGTGTTAGTGGCCGAGGTTGAATTTCGTGGCTTCGCAAAACTGGGCACGTAATTTTTTTTTAGGTTATGTAACAGTGGTGGTGAATGTTACATGTGTGTGTGTGTGTTAGTGTGTAGTAGTGTTTGTATTTACCTAGTTGTAACATACAGGAAAAGAGCTATGCTCGTACTGTCCCGTCTCCAAATCTACTATTATCCAGTTTGCCTTTGAAGTCCTGAATACTTCTTGCATTAATCACTTTTGCATCAAGGTTGTTCCAGGCTTCTATGCTTCTATACGGGAAGCTGTATTTTTTAATGTCCCTCTTGCATGTTGTCCTTTTCAATTTCTTCTCATGACCTCTTGCACTTCTATCGTTCCACACAAACAGATCTTCTCTATCAATTTTTTCCAGACCCATTGATGCTCTATACACTGCTATAAAATCTCCCTTTTCTCTTCTTTTCTCAAGAGTTGGGAGTTTTAGTCTTGGAAGTCTTTCCTCAAATGATAAATCACTCAGACTTTGAGCCATTTTTGTGGCTGCTCTTTGTATTCTCTCAATCTTCCTTATATCCTTCTTTTTATGTGGTGACCAAATCACTGCCGCATATTCCAACCTTGGTCGAATCAGAGAAGTTATCAATTTCTTAATCATCTCTTCATCCAGATATTTGAATGCCATTCTTATATTCCTCAGCAACTGGTATGTATCTCCTGTGATCTTGTTTATATGCTTCTCAGGTGACAAATTGTCCGTAATCCATACTCCCAGATCTTTTTCGACCTTTGTTTTGATTATCCATTCATTTCCCATCGAATACTTTCCTCTGTCTCTTTTTGCTACAGCCCATTTCCATCACTTTACACTTTTTAGCATTAAACTCCATTTCCCATAATTGACTCTATCTGAAAATCTTATCTAGATCCTTTTGTAAATCCTCACAGTCCTCTTTACTTTCTACTTTTCTTAGTAATTTAGCATCATCAGCGAATAAACTCATATAACTGTTCACTCCCTGTCATATCATTTACATAGACCAAGAACATCACTGGGGCCAATACTGATCCTTGAGGAACTCCACTTATCACTCTGCACCATTCTGACTTCTGATCTTTTATTACTGTTCTCATCTCTCTGTTGCTCAAAAAGTCTTCCATCCACTTCAGCAGTGAGAGTGTGTGTGTGTGTGTGTGTGTGTGTGAGGTGATTAAAACCATATGAGGTGAAGTTTATGATGCGTCTCGGATTTCACTCACCTCACAACCCACTCACAAGTCACAACACCTAATAACCTACTCATTAATAACTCATAACACCTCTTAACCCACTCACAACACCTCATAACCCACTCACAACAAATCATAACTACTCATAACTACTCACAACAAATCATAACTACTCACAACACATCATAACCCACTCACAACAAATCATAACTACTCATAACCCACTCACAACACATCATAACCACTCATAAAATCTATAACCCACTCATAACCCCTCACAACCCACTTACAACCCACTAACAACACCTCATAATTATTAATAATATCTTATAACTCTAACAACAACTCACAACCCCCTTTAACCCGTCGGGTGCCAGCGACGTATATATACGTCGGCAGGGCTTTTCACTCCCAGTGCCAGCGACGTATATATACGTCGGCATAATTAAAAATTCATTTTGGCAAAACTATTCACTTATTATTTTCCATTTCCACATAGGGTGACACATGCACCCTTTGAGCGATGTGGCAGCAGTATAACATGTGGATAATACTGCACTTACACCAAGTGGGTCGAGTTGAGTCGAGTCAATTTGGAGAGTAATAGTCATAACGAGTGAAGACTCGTTGTGATTCGAATTGACTCTACTAACTCGAATTGTTTGGTGTAAAACGAATCCTCTCTCGAATTGTTTGGTGTAAAACGAATCCTCTCGCGAAATGTTTGGTGTAAAACGAATCCTCTCTCGAATTGTTTGGTGTAAAACGAATGGCTTATTATTTTCCATTTCCACATAGGGTGACACATGCACCCTTTGAGCGATGTGGCAACATTATAGCATGTGGATAATACTGTACCTACACCAAGGGGGTCGAGTCGAATCGAGTTGAGTCGAGTCAAGGAGAGTAATTGTCATAACGAGTGAAGACTCATTGTGATTCAAATTGACTCGACTCGACTCGAATTGTTTGGTGTAAAACGAATCCTAAGGTGTGCGTAGGTGACTATAGGGATAAGAGATTGATGGTGTTTCAGTATGTTTTGTCACCACGAGCGCTATTATGTCTCGTCCCAGAAAGCGAACTTTGACAGACCCTGAGTTAGTTGAAGAAATTTTTAGGGAGAACATAAGTGACTTTGATTCTGACGACTCTTTTGACGACTCTTGTGATGACCGGGACTACGTGCAATCATCAGAAACGTCGTCGAGTGGTGAAGAGAGTGAGGTACCCTCGCCACGCAAGATGGTGTACGATGTGTACGGGAAGGCATCGACGGCTATGCGTCGCCTCCACCTTCAAGGCGATGATGAAGAGGATGTGAACGAACCCCAGACATCATCGGTGCCCACATGGCTGACCAGTCCAGTGGCCATGCAACGAACATCATTACCAGGAAATCCACCTCAGAACAAGCGAATGAAAGTGAGTGGTGCTGGGCCTCTTATCACCCAAGGGTCTACCCCTTCCCCTCTCTTCCCCGCTGATGCCGACATGCCGTCACCTACACGCCTTGACACACCAACACCTCTTCCTACATCCCCACAACCTGGTACGAGTGCGGATGCAGCAACAGGGAAATGGAAGGGGAAGGCAGCCTCGTCCCAGCGTAGGGTTTCACGTGGTAGGGGGCGCCGCAGGGGAGGTAATATTCCTGCACATCACGACGTGCCTGACCCTGAATCGACGAACACAGGGGGTGAAACTGACTTTGTGTGGGAGTGGGAGGATGGGATTAGCTTCACCCCAACCATTCACCCCTTCCTCGACGAGGCCATCGCAGGGGTCAATGTCCCTGAACTCACTCCTGAGTCAATTTATGCAGATTATTTATATAATTTCTTCCCAGTGGCCCTCATAGAAACAATAGTGGGGCTAACAAACTCCTACAATCATTTCAGAATGGGGGCGAAGGTGCAGACAACATACACTCGACGTTACCATTGGAAGGATATTGATGTCAAGGAATTTTACTCCTTCATTTGTGTCGTCCTTCTGATGGGAGTGGTAAAAAAGTCTAATGCAAGAAAGTATTGGTCAACCGACCCCTTAGCTGCTACCCCCATTTTTGGCCAAATAATGTCAAAAAACTGGTTCTACGATATCATGGGGAACTTGCATTTCTTTGATAACCTCGATCCTGCCATGAGAGAGAGCAACGACGTTATGAGAAGGATTAGGCTTGTTTTTGACCACCTCAGGGGCAAGTTCTCGTCATCATTCAATCCCCACCAGAAACTTGTGATCGACGAGAGCTTGGTATTGTGGCGAGGCAATCTCAGTTTCCGCCAATACATACCAAGCAAACGTCACCGTTTTGGCTTCAAACTCTTTGTGATGTGCGACTGTCAAACGGGGTACATACAGGATATGCTTCTCTACACTGGCCAGCAAACAGAGATTAGTGAGGACAGGAAATATGGAGTCTCAGGTGAAGTGGTCAAGGCACTGATTGGGAGGTACTTGGGGCGAGGCCATATATTGTACATTGACAACTGGTATACAAGCCCCCTACTCGCTGATTACCTCTTCAAGCGCGACACAGGTGTTTGTGGTACCGTCAAGAGGGGCCGCAAACGCATTCCCCCGTGTCAAGAAAGGCGAGTGCACTTATTTCACAACCAAAAACATCATCGCCATGTCCTGGATAGACAAAAGAGATGTCAACCTGCTCTCTAGTGTCCATCGACCCATCATGCAGACTTCAAAATCATACGACTACAAGGAGAAGAAATACATCGACAAACCTGAAGCGGTGATGGACTATAACATAAATATGAGACAGGTAGACAAATCTGATGCCATGATTTCAAGTGTTGAGTGTGCTAGAAGAACAATGAAATGGTATAAGAAGATGTTTTTTCACCTCCTTGATATGACGATTCTCAACAGCCACATTCTCTACACTCTGAAGACAGGGGAAAATCAAACCTTAGAAGAGTTCGTTATCGAGGTGGTGCGCAGTGTCTTGGCACACAACACCGTTCAGAGAGTGACACAAACGCCCTCACACACCATTGCAGGGCCGTCAAGAGATACACCCGCGCGTTTGGGAGTCTCGCACTTCATCTCAACAATCCCGGCCACGGGAACACAACGGTGTCCACAACGACGGTGCCACGTCTGCCAGCAAACCACACGACATGCCAAGAAGCGGAAGGACACGCGTTACCAGTGCAGTGACTGTAATGTAGGGCTTTGCCTGGAGCCCTGCTTCAAAGAATATCATACATTGATCCATTACTGATAAGAGGGTAGATGTATGTCGAGTAGTGAAATAAAAAGTCCAATGACATTGTAATATACTGTAATACTATTACAGTAATTGAAAATGATTATTAGATTTTGAAAATGTATTTGTAGTCTGTATACTTCAAGGGTTGAAATGTAGTCACGCATCACACGTAAACAATAAACTCTTAGGATAAAAAAACCGAAATATAGCAAAAATGTTCATAGCTAATTTTGACATGAAAAATAAATTTGTTAAGGGTTTGTTTGTCTTTATATTGCTTAATTTAACCATTAGACCACAAATAAATAAAAAAAAAAAAATCGAAAATCGGCCAGCACTGGCGTGGGTCATATGTCAAAAATTGGCCAGCACCCGACGGGTTAAACACCTCACAACCCACTCACAACACCTGCCACCTTAACTATCACTCCCTACCACATGCACAACCACACTCCACCACAACCCATTACAACTCCCACTTCCACACCACTCCTAACACCAGCCTTCTATCCCCCCACCACTACCACAACCACATCTCTCTCTATCCTTCCACAATATTCCATCCCCTTCCTCTACCCCCTACCACACTATAACCACGCCCCAATATTTCCCACCACTATCACAACCATAGCCACACCTACCTCTTATCTTTCCCAATATTCTATCCCCCTCCTTTCCCCCCACCACACTATAACCACACCCCAATATCTCCCCCCACCACACTATAACCCCCCTCCTCTACCCCCTACCACACTATAACCACCCACCCCCACCCACAACCATTCCATATCATTTCCTCTCATCTCCCAGCCACTCGCACCCCCACCACCACACCTTCACCCCACCACCACCACCACACCTTAGCCACACCCCAACCACACTTATGCATTCTCGGTACAGTCAAGGACGGTGTATGTAGATGTTATACGCGCACTTATGCAGGTCTGAAAATCTTTTATACACTGTATATCTTTTCTGCGTTGGTGGGTCTGTACCCTGAACGGCAGCAGTTCACTGCAGCACACTTCACCATGGTGACAAATTCAAATCTGCACGAAAAAGTACACCAGTATAAAACAGCGCTTTACTAAATATCTGTCCAAGTATGGCAATTGATTTTGACACAAAGGGTTGAATGGGTAGCAATTTATTATGTCACAGTAATAAACACGTGCACGGAGTAATAACAAATAAAAAGAAAGCACTTACGGAGACGAGTATGGCTGTGCAGCCTCCCTCACCGAGCATTCTAGCAAAACTGATGCGCTTTGCCCATTGGGACCAGTCACCCAGTGGGACCCCTATGCAGCCTGGCGATTTCAAAACACTGGAGCGTAAACAGTCCAGATATATAGTGGTCTATGGTGTGAGCTATGTATGAGCATAGAGAGCAAGAGCCCTCTATGTTTATCATGTCCCTTCTCCAAAACTACTATTACCCAGCTTTACTATAAAGTTGTGAATATTCTTGACATGTATCACCTCCTTATCCAAGTTATTCCACAGTTCAATAGATCAGTATGGGAACCTATATTTATTGATATCTCTCTTGCATGTGGTCCTTTTCAACTTCCTCCCATGACCTCTTGTATCTCTCTCGTCCCACAAAAACATTAAAATAAAATCATCTCTACCAAAATATTTCAGTCCCTTGGAAACCCTGCACACGTTATTCAGATCACCTCTTTCCCTTCTTTTCTCCAGGAGTTGGAAGATATCATTTTGACAGTCTTTCCTCGTACGATAAATCTTTCAAACTTGAGACCATCTTCGTTGCCACTCTGTATTCTTTCAATCTTACTTTTAGCTTTCTTTCTATGCAGTTACCAAACCGCTGCTGCATTTTCCAATCTTGGTTGAATCATTGATACAATAATCTTTCTCATCATCTCATCCAAATAACAAAATGCCATTCTTATATTCCTTAAAGTAATCGTCCAGACCATTTCATCATTCCTGATTTGATGTAGTTAGAGTATAGCTATTATCGAGTGTATCAACAATATGTTGTCACTTTTTGCATCCAGTCAGCCGTTTTTTAATAATTGTGGGTGGAGGTGAATGAGAAAGGGGGGAAGGCAGAAGAGGGTGCAAAAAAGGGGGGGAAGGCGCGCGTAACGAACGGTTTCTTATCGTCACGATAAACATACGACGAGCATGATAGTGTCACGAAGCTGCTACATAGATAACAATAGCGTCACGATAGACTTACGATACCACTGCGTTGGGTACAAAAATCGGGGAGCTTCCCAATTTTTTAATGCATGCACTAACTTTTCGTGGCCTCGGCCGAGCGCGTCACGATCGGTCACAATGGACCCATAACCAGGACCATGACGGCACTGCGCACTGCATTGTTGGCTCGTTCGTGGTTCCATTATGGAATGTGTGAAGGGGGCTCGGGAGGAGGAAAGATCCTCGGTGCTGCCGCGTGATACAATAGACTCAAGAGGGTAGGGTAGGTAAGGGACAAGGGAGGGGTGCGCAGACCTTTACCACTGCCCACCAACTCGTCTCTGCACATCTGAATCATTGTACATCGTCCAGTGATGTGAATTTTTGTAGGCCACATTGTCGTACCGAGCCACCAGAATTATCATATTTTCAGATTGATATTATCGTACAACCATAGGTAAAATCATATAGTCAGTAAATGACTTTATAATTTTAGTAAATAACTTTTAATTTACTTTAGTAAATAACTTGGTAATTTTACTCACCCCAGTTTGAATGTCGTAGCATTGGATTTTTGATCTCATATATTGAAAATAGACCCTAATTTACACATCTCGTATCATCGGATTCTCGTATATCGAATTCTCGTATAACGGGACCTCCCTGTATATATATATATACAGGAGAACCTCGTTTATCCGGCACCCTCGGGGGGAGCGCATGCCGGATAACTCATTTTGCCGTTGTTTTGAGAGTTACTCTTATGGAATAGCCCAAAATCCCCTTTTTTTTTTTTTTTTTTTTTTTTTCCCCCCATCACAAGGAACTGGCCAAGGGCACAACAAAAATGGGTAACACAAAGTCCGCTTAGTTGCCAGTCCCTATAAAGAAGACAGTAAGAGAATAAAATAAAAAAGTGGGGTGACCCAATTTAGTTCGGGAGGTGTCTTGTTACTCTTTTTTTGAAAAGATGTAAGTCATAGGAAAGTGGAAAAACAGAAACAGGAAGAGAGTTCCAGAGTTTATCAGTGGGGGAAAAAAAAAAAAAAAAAAAAAAAAGCCTGGGTCGATTAGTGCCGTTGTTTTGAGGCTGCCGTTGTTTTAAATGCCGGTTAAACGAGGTTCTCCTGTACAGGGAAGTTCCGTTATACGAGCATTCGGTATACGAGAAATAAATTATACGAGCTGAGTAAATTAGGGTCTATTTTCAATATACGAGATCGAAAATCCAATGCTACGACATCCAAACATTGTGTTTGTTGTGTTTGGTATAGTTTTGTAGAGGTCCCAAGGTTGGGGCCACACACCTGCCTAATTACCCTTCAGGTCACGCCTTGATTGGGGTGACCTGACTGGGGTCAACCAAAATCCCCCTTTGTCCAGCCCGGGAGTCCTATATTCAGTCAGTTACCTACCAACCACTACAGTGAGAGGAACACAGGGAGAGGAGGAGTGGTGTTCCTCTCACTGTAGTGGTTGGTAGGTAACTGACTGAATACAAGACTCCTGGGCTGGACAAAGGAGGATTTTGGTTGACCCCTGTCAGGTCACCCCAAGCAAGGCGTGACCTGAAGGGTAATTAGCCAGGTGTGCAGCCTGACCTTTAGGGGTAATTAGCCAGGTGTGGGGCCCCAACCTTGGGACCGCTATGGTTTATTTTAGCTTGAAAAACATGTCTTTGATGGGGTCCTGGAACCAAACCTATATTTTACCATTAGTTATGTATTTCGCTATACGAGATTTCGCTTTATGAGTACACACAAACCTCGATTTCCCGGACCTCCATTTCCCAGATATCGGCTTTGCCGGACAAAATCCGAGGTCCGGGGATATGTCAGAGTCCTGGAATTTTTAATTTTTTTTTTTAATTTTTTTTTATTAACGTAGAAATGCCTGGTCCTGTTCGTAAATTGACAAAGTTGTCCGGCGGTCCGAGCGTCTCCTGTCACCCCTGGTCAGTGTCCGCGCCTCCCGCCAGGTGGCAGCATGCTCAGCGGTCGTATTGTTTACATTTGGGCACACGACACTCACGGTTCACCTGCACCGCATCCGTCAGTCCCCTGACTCCCACTGCCCCTGGTGCAGGAACGTCTCTTAAGACTATTGAACACTTTCTGCTGCCTCCCGCCAGGTGGCAGCATGCTCAGCGGTCGTATTGTTTACATTTGGGCACACGACACTCACGGTTCACCTGCACAGCCTCCGTTAGTCCCCTGACCCCCACTGCTCCTGGTGCAGGAACGTCTCTTGAGACTATTGAACACTTTCTGCTGCCTCCCGCCAGGTGGCAGCATGCTCAGCGGACGTAAAAGTCCACGGCGGGGTAGTTGATATTGGCGGTTGCCGGACAGTAAATACTAGAGTAGGATAAACGTCCGGGGGTGGGTAATGGCATCGGACTGTTGCGATTCCCGGACTTTTGCGGTTCCCGGACCAGTGCTCCCCCCTATTAGTCCGGGAAAACGAGGTTTGTGTGTATGCCAGGTGGAACCTAACTGCTCGTATCTTCGGGACTTCCCTGTATATACACACACAAACCTTGTTTTCCCGGACTAATAGGGGGGAGCACTGGTCCGGGAACCCCAAACATCCGGGAATCGCAAAAGTCCGAGGCCATTACCCACCCCCGGATGTTTATCCTACTCTATTATTTACTGTCCAGTATCCGCCAATATCAACTACCCTGCCGCGGACTTTTACGTCACTTTGTTGTTGTTTTTAGGGCTGCGAGGATCCCTTGGGGAACACTATGAGCCCTGGTGATGTCCTATGATGCTATCACAGGCGCTGTAGTTGACCTGTCTTCCTCAGGAAGGCACAGGTGAGGCGGATGACAGCGTGTTGCCAGGAGGGGTGGAGGCCAGCCACTGCCAGCAGGGTGGGCAGGTCACAGGTCACAGGTGGCGACCTTCAGAGTGAGGAGTTGAGGGCGTAGCACTACACGGTGGGAGTGGAAGCGCGGACACTGCAGCAGAAAGTGTTCAATAGTCTCAGAGACGTTCCTGCTCCAGGGGCAGTGGGGGGTCAGGGGACTGACGGAGGCGGTGCAGGTGAACCGTGAGTGTGTAATGTAAACAATACGACCGCTGACCTTCTTCTTCTTGTGACCTTTGTCGCTTAGTATCACTTCATAGGTCCTCTTCCACTTTGTCTCCTTCGTTAACAAAACTTGTTAACTCTTCCCCTGTTTATTTCACCTGGGAAAGACATTTTGATCAGTTTTCAATCCTTTGATTATCATCCTAATTCATTGTCTCTTTTGTGTTCTAATATCCCAGCACTGCGTTAGGAAATCTTTGGTGAGGTTTACAATACTTTCAGTTTCCTTTCTGTCCCCATACAGCCCTAACACCGTACACAGGGCCCCGTCTTTCTGCTCTAGTCTCCTGTCCCACTCCTCTCTGCCTAGAGAATGCATGCTGCCACCTGGCGGGAGGCCAGCCGCCGCCAGCAGGGTGGGCAGGTTAAAGGTGGCGACGTTCAGGGTGAGAAGTTGAGAGCGTAGCACTACACGGTGGGAGTGGAAGTGCGGACACTGCAGCAGAAAGTGTTCAATAGTCTCAAGAGACGCTCCTGCACCAGGGGCAGTGGGGGTCAGGGGACTGACGGAGGCGGTGCAGGTGAACTGTGAGTGTCTTGTGCCCAAATGTAAACAATACGACCGCTGAGCATGCTGCCACCTGGTGGAAGGCACGGACAGTGACAGTGACCGCGGAGGGGTGACAGGAGACGCTAGGACCGCCGGACAACTTTGTCGATTTATGGACTGGACCAGGCATTTGTCCGGGACTCTGACATCCCTGGACCTCGGATTTTGTCCGGCAAATCCGATATCCGGGAAATGGAGGTCCGGGAAAACGAGGGTTGTGTGTATATATATATATAGATACATTTGTTGCAGCATCTAGTTATTATAAATGAATTATGAGTATAAATTTTAGATTAACACTATTAGCTAGTTTTTCTCAGTACAGGGAGGTCCCGTTATACGAGCATTCGGTATACGAGAATCCAATGATACGAGATGTGTAAATTAGGGTCTATTTTCAATATACGAGATCGAAAATCCAATGCTACGACATTCAAACTGGGGTGAGTAAAATTACCAAGTTATTTACTAAAGTAAATTACAAGTTATTTACTAAAATTATAAAGTCATTTACTGACTATGATTTTACCTAAGGTTGTACGATAATCAATCTGAAAATATGATCATTCTGGTGGCTCGGTACGACAATGTGGCCTACAAAAATTCACATCCTGGACGATGTACAATGATTCAGATGCGCAGAGACGAGTTTGTGGGCAGTGGAAGAGGTCTGCGCACCCCTCCCTTGTCCCTTACCTACCCTACCCTCTCCAGTCTTCAATCCTACCTAACCCCCCTTTTTTGCACCCCCTTCCGCCTTCTCCCCCCTTTCTCATTCACCTCCACCCACCCTCTACTCCCTTCCCCCTACTCCCATGACCACGTGGTGATGGGGGAAGAGGGTAGGGAGTAGGGGGTGGGTGGTGGATCCACCCCCGTTTTAACCACTCACACCCCCAACGCCTTCTCCATCCCCCCCCCCCCCGTTTCCCCACCCCTTTCTTTACTACAACCCCCTCCCCCGTTTCCCCCCTTCTCCATTACCAACACAACCCTGTTTCTCCCACCTTCATCTCTAGCCCTGGCCCCTTCCTTCTCCATCACCATGGCAACACACCCACGTGTGAGGCATGTTGCATGAGGCATGGCTCTTGACGCTATCATGATACGTTCATGGCACTGTCGTGGTTATCGTAACTCTATCGTGACGACAAAATGACCGTTGATTTTCCATTCGTGCCATAGTCTTACAGCTGTCATGACTCCACCGTGACCATCTTACGACCGTCATGACACATACGTACAGGCAGCGTGACATTGTTGTGAGGCTATTGTGGTCTGCGTTTATCGTGGACAAATTTCACGATAGCGTCAATAATCAAATTGGTGGCGCTATCGTGGCTCGATTATGGAATGTGTGAAGGGAGCTCAAGTGATCAAGGGGAGGAGGAAGAACTCTAACCCAGTCATCCCTGCAAACGCAGTCACCCCTGTTTTCTCTCGAGCCTCGGAGAGAGAAAACAGGGACTCTCAGCTGGCTACTTGCCAGCTTGCTGTCTCCCCACACATTACCACTTGTGAGTGTTATGCATGTTTTATGTTTAATTAATGTGCAGTTATGTTATTTTGTGTGCTATTTTCTCTTTCAGAATGCTTTTTCTACAGAATAGGCAGTACAGTGTGGGTAATATAGACGCTGTGTGTTTGTTGTGTTTGCTATAGTTTATTTTAGCTTGAAAAACACGTTGTTTTTTTGTTTTTTTTAATTGATGGGGTCCTGGAACCAAACCTATATTTTACTATTAGTTATGTGTTTCGTTATACGAGATTTCACTTTACGAGTATGCCAGGTGGAACCTAACTGCTCGTATCTTCGGGACCTCCCTGTATGTTACAAATTTATCTAGTTATTCAAATGAGGGGCACCACCCTGAAATGGGGGGGCACCACCCTAAAATGGGGGGGCACGTGCCCCCCTAGTCCCCCCGCAGTTCTGGCACTGTTGAACGGGGATGCACGCGCTCAGTGTAGGGGTCAATTTTGAAGGGTTGAACCAGAGTCTCTAGTGCATAGACCTGCGCATCTCATGTACAGTAGAGGTGGCAATTCATATCACCAAGTCTTTAAAAAAATCAAGCCTACTGTACACTAGATGATTGTCTGGATAAAATGGTGTTTTTTCCACAACTCAGTCAAATACAAAAATATTATTGTACAAGCTCCGTGCACTGCCACCTATCAGTCACTCATGGAATTCCAGAATTTACAGTCTGTCTCTTCTCTTGGTCACAACATGCTCTTACCTACAAGCACAATTCATGGTGACATATTTTAACTGTGATATCTGAAGCCCAGAGAATTGGGATATCCAGATTCACGGGCTGACAATGATGTAGAATGTAAAATAAGACCAAGCAGTCAATAAATAGGCTGAAAAAAACTCATAGTTATAGCTCAAACCAGTCCTGACTTATTGCTGGACAAGTTACTGCTAAGGCCTGCATGGTCACAAAAATAAACCGATGAACAGAAAACAGAAAACAGAAAAAGAAAAAAAATTCAAGCGTTCAATAAGTAAAACAGACACAAAGCAAAATTATTTCCGTCCAAAAACTTTGAATAATATTTAAAAAATCACTCTCAGGCTAAAAGAGGTGGGTGACTTCTGAACAATTTTTTTCAACCCAATTCAGCTTTCTTCTTACCTGCATTTTGGACACATGTAGAAGATGGTCTGTCCCTCATCTGCTGAGCGCAGCTGCATGGTAGTGTAAGACATGCCAAAGTGGCCACACTTGCTACACTCTCGATGGGGATCCATTTGGCCATGCACACCCTCCTCCTCCTCCTCACCCTGGGGACCCTTCTTAGAGGCGGAGTACACCCCTCGAGAGTTGAACTGGTAGGTGGAGGTGGTGGTGTGTCCTAGTAGTACTGTGAAAACACACATAATGCAGTACAGTCAAACCTCGATATAACGGACTAAAGGGGGGGAGGAGTGGTCCGTTAAAGCCGATTGTCCGTTACAGCGAGGGTATTTCCCTAAGGGTGGAGAAATATATGAAAAAAACGGAAAAATAGTTAAATAAATGAGAAATAATCACAAACACAACCAGACTGTGTAGCTATGTTGGGAGGTAAACAGTGACTGGCACTACATGCTGAATTTGGTCCGCTCCTACACGTGAAATAAATTAGAAACAATCACAAACACAACCAGACTGTGTAGCTATGTTGGGAGGTAAACAGTGACTGGTACTACATGCTGAATTTGGTCCGCTCCTACACGTGAAATAAATTAGAAACAATCACAAACACAACCAGACCGTGTAGCTAGTCAAGCTCAAACTCTAGTGAAAGGTAAACAAATTACTACGAGCCAGATTCAGCCGTGGCTTCCAAAGGTATTGCTTATTATCATGACTAATGCTCATTATTATATATATTATATGGTTGTGAAGTACAGTTCTATACACGTGTCACTATTTAGGTCAGTGTAGCACTGCATGTCACCTTAGATAAGGGTGATTTAGGGTGTTGAGGTGACAGGGAGACGTAGCAGCGGCCACGCCATAACACTAATAGTCACTATTTTAAACAATACACACCTTCTACCAGTAAATCACTAGCAACACAGGCTCCTTCCTTATAATATATCTTAATATGTGATACATCAAAACTCCTTAAAACCCAAGCATTCCAAAGTAAAATGAGAAAATAATACAATTATGTTGAGTTGACAATTCGAGCGGCGATAAGCGGTCTAATATGAAAGAAAAAAAAAAAAGGTCACGCAAATGGAGTCTGTTATATCCGAAGTCCGTTACATCGAGGTCCGTTATATCGGTTTGACTGTATATACATATACTCTGCCTAGGCTTTAGGAGTGCTCATACAGTAAACTCTCTCTGATTCGAACCCGTACAATTTGAACTTTGGATAAATCAAACTGTTTCAGGCCAGTTCGAAATTTTCAACAACTTTCCATAATTCGAACAGAAGTTAAAATTATCCAGGCCAAAGACTACTGTATACTGGATTTGTTTCTGGAATCCCCGGTTTCCCTTAACCCGCACAATGTCAGCGCCGTATATCTACGGCAGCGGGTAGGTGAACGCTCTTGTGCCAGCGCCGTATATATATACGGCGGCCAATAAAAAAAATTGCTGTGGCCATATTTTGACTGGGAGGCTTTTCATACCTTTACCCTTCCCCTTCACTGACCATCACCCCCCACCAAGACTGTAGTCCCGTTGAGGGTACGCGTCTAATACACATATAATAAAACACGTATACCGTAAATGGTGGCGTATAAGTCGACCAGGCATACAAGTCGACCCCAAGATTATTAGCTCAAGATTATGGGTTAGGCCTATACTTGTCATATAAGTCGGCCCCAAAAGTACGGTAGGCTACTGGTAGGCCAAAGCTTGAATGTGGATAGGCTACGGTACGGTATACGGTAACCTGTCCCCAAAACACATAACACCACACCACTTATATGAAGATATGAATCTTTACTATAGATCCGCCTCTTGTTTTCACTTGAAAAACACCAAAGTCCCCCGATAGTACCGCTACATACTGTATATTATAGTAAAACACGGTACTATGACTGGACTGCACTGACCGGTGCCCTCCGAGGCTCTGCCATTTCCATTCGCTAGTGTTTACACTTTGTGTATCAGTTGTTTCCATCAGCTGTTGGAAACAGCTGTGGGTGGAACTGCCGCTAAACGTCTTCTCCAGTTATCGCTTTTGCTTTGGAAGTGGCGCATATTGTAGTTGTCTGACTGGAGTTATGGTAGTTGGTGTACAGCGATTGTTAGTAGTGCTGTTCCACTTGTTTGGCACTCGGTGGTAAAGGTTCGCATTTTATCCTTGCCGTATAAGTCGACCCCTAGTTATGGAGAGATTTTTTCAGGCTCAAAGAGTCGACTTGTACACCGCCATTTATGGTAATAAAAATCGCCTCACGACTGAATAAAGTGCCTAAAATTGTTTGTATATGTATATGTGTTATCCACTTGGTACCTGGAACTGTCGCAGATAGGAATTCTCACCGACGTCGGCGGGTGTTCCAATTTTTCACGTCGGCAAGTGTTCCTATTTCTGGCGATAGTTCTAGTTCTTGACCTTGAGTTACGTTATGTTGGCCAGGTGATCAATGTCCAGGTCAGGTTAGTGAACGAACAGGGGGTACTTTACCAGTGGATTTGTCGCCAAAAATTTCCACGAAAGCGAGTATTCCACTGTCAACGAGAGTTCCTATCGGCGACAGTTCCATAAACCATCTACTTCTAGTACTTACTTGAACAATATCAGATGAAAAACAACAATTTACGCACTTTTACAATGAAATATTTTTGTGCGTCAAAACACAAAACCTCCGAATTTGCGTAAACATAGCTCGACTCGTAGGCTTGCACAACCCCTCATAACTCGTATCAGACCTTTATGCACTCCACTCTCCTGATACCCACGCCCTCAGCCTCCTTAGTGCCCTAAAACCACATTCTACGGATCTCCAAAGTTGGCTTGGCAAGTCCCCTAAGGCGCTGAAAAATCTGGCGCCTAAAAATCATGGAATTAACGAGAGGCGAGTCCAAAAATATCAATTATGTGTTTTCTAATCATTCTACACACTTCAGCAAAAAAAAAAATCCAAATTTGCTCGGCACCAGGATAATGTTTTTGTGAAAAATGCTTGGCACTTTAAGGGTTAACCCAAGAAAGCTTTTGTAAAAAAGTTACGTTAGTGCTAACTAAGGGTGAATTTTACCCGATTTTAGGAAAATAATAAAAAATACAGTAAAACCTCTCATATTCGGACTAATTGGGCCAAGAAGTGGTTCGGGTAATGCAAGGATCCGAATAATGCGGGGATTAAAAAAAAAAAACTAATAATAATTCTAGGTGAATACAGAAAATTTATGTCATGCAAATATCAATAAACGTAAGATAAATCATGTACAGTACTACCCTCCCGAGTTTCACGCTATCAGAGTTTTGTGATCCTCGAGTTTCGCGCCGAGTCCTAAATTTTTACCATCCCGACTTTCGCACATTATCTCTCCGAGTTTCGCGCTGCTTCGTACACTTTTTTTTTTTACATTTTTACAATTTTTTTGTTAAACATTTGTGCCTACAGTGCCGTTAGGCAGTGACCTCCAGGAGTGGGATGGTAGGCCCTGGAGGTTCACTCGAGGGCTGTGATGGTTAGCCCTCGCCCGTGGTGGCGTAGGCAGGATTTTTATAGTGACGCCTGTGAATGGAAGTTCATGCCGCCCCCTGTGTCCCCCGATGCACTCGTAATCGAAGGTAGAGTTAATGGGCCGCATGTTGGTGTTCTTAGGCCACTCAACGGTGCAGACAAAGATTTTAAGTGGATTTTACAGCCCTCATCTTGGATCAAACTCGGGTCACCGAGAACGCCACTCTGAGAAGCTAACCACTCTGCTACCACCTCCCCTAAGAGATGTACGGGACACGTCTTCCTACCGTTGGCGTCACGCATGTTGCCTTAGACCAGGTTGCCAGACCTGCCTCTCGAATACCTCGAATAGCCGTATTTTACAGCTTATAAGACGCTGCATCTTGTAAGATGCAGCGTCTTATGCAGCATCTTGTAAGATTTGGGGAGGCGGTAGCAGAGCGGTTAGAGTCTCCGACTGGCATTCTCGGTGACCCGAGTTCGATCCCCGAAGAAACCCAAAACCTTTCTGCACCGTCGAGTGGCCTAAGAACACCCACATGCCCTGCCTATCAACTCTACCTTCGACTGCGAGTGCATCGGAGGACACAGGGGGGCGGCATGAGCCTCACAGGCGTCACTATACGAAACCTGCCTGCGCCACCAACGGGCGAGGACCAACCATCAGAACCCTCAAGTGAACCTCCAGAGCCTACCATCCGAGCCCTGGGTCACCACTGCCTACAGGCGCTATAGGCACATATGTAAAAAGAAAAAAAAAGAAAATAATAACGACGTACCCTGATTTTGGAAAGAAATTTCTAAGAAAAAAAAAAGAAAAAAACAGATTTTCTCGGTAGGCTTCTTCTTCTTCATCTTGTGAACTCTATCTCTCCTCTCCTCTCCTCTCCTCTAGTGTTGGCCGAAGCCACCTACCCGGGAGGCGGGTCACAAATCCCATGCTAACACCCGGTACCCATTCACTACTGGGTGGACAGGGGCTCGGGTTTTTTATAAGGAAACAGCCCATCTATTTCCGCTCCGCCCGGGGATCGAACCCGGGACTTCTCTGTTGTCAGCCGAGCGTGCTAACCCTACACTATGGAGTACACAAAGAGTTGCCCCAGCAGGATTGGTGGTAAATGATACATCAACCCTAGCGGACGATAGATGGCGCTGTTGGCTGCAGTCTGCCGAGCCTCAGACGCGGAACATAAACATCACATAAACATCAAACATGAGGACAGATTACAGTATTTTACGGCTTATAAGACGCTGCATCTTGGAAGACGCACCCTGATTTTGGAAAGAAATTTTGAAGAAAAAATAATAAAACAAGACCAGCAAATCTGTTGTCTGATATACACTAAAACCCTTATAACTCGGCATTGTATAACTCGGAATTTGATATAACTCAGCAAGGCAAAGACAGTCGGCAATGTTTTTTTTTTTTTTTTTTTTTTTTTTTTTTTACATCTATGCCTATAGTGCTTGTAGGCAGTGACCTCCAGGTCACTGGTAGGCCCTGGAGGCTCACTCGAGGGCTATGATGGTTGGCCCTCGCCCATGGTGGCGTAGGCAGGATTGTTATACACTACCCTCCCGAGTTTCGCGCTTGCTTTCTTCCGGAGGCATAACGCGAAACTCGCGGATCGCGAAACTCGGGTATTAAAAACCCTGTAAAAATGCTTATTTAGTCAGTTTTTTTTTTTTTGTGTGTGTGTGTGTGTGTGTGTGTGTGTGTGTGTGTGTGTGTGTGTGTGTGTGTGTGTGTGTGTGTGTGTGTGTGTGTGTGTGTGTGTGTGTGCGCCTACAGCGCCGTTAGGCAGTGACCTCCAGGGGTGGGATGGTAGGCCCTGGAGGTTAACTTGAGGGCTGTGTACCTACCGTATTTTACAGCTTATAAGGCCCACTTTTTCCCCAAAAAAATATCCTGAAAATGCCCCAAGCCCCTGTCCACCCAGCAGTGAATGGGTACTGGGTGTTAGCCTAGGGTTTGTGACCCGCCTCCCGGGGTGGTGGCTTCGGCCAACACTACGTAGAGAAGAGGAGGGAGGAGAGGAGCTTGAGATTGAGCTTGAGTTGGGAGTCACCCAGCGGATGCTGTTTTGGTCTAAGTGAGTGAGCTTGACACATATCTTGTCAGCTGATGGTTGTGTGACAGTGTTATATGGCAATAACACTGTCACAATGCCTTCCTCTCTTCTCTCCTGTCTCCTCCAGTACCTCCACAAACCACAGTACCACACACGTCATGGTTAATCACTTATAAAGGAGTATTTTGTGGTAAATAGTAAGGAACGGCGGGGGTGTAAGGTAAGGTGCTACTTATTTTGAGGTGTTACCTATCTTATGCGACACCGGCTGCTCCTGTAGAGAAAAACACAAACAAATGGAAAAAAACAAAGCAAAACTACATACAAGCTATACTAAGCCTATTATAATACTATACTAAGCAGGAAGGAAGGAAGACGTGTCCCGTACGTCTCTTATGGGAGGCGGTAGCAGAGTGGTTAGCGTCAAGATATATGTCAAGCTCGAGCACGAGCTTGACAGACGACCTACAAAGTGATACTAAGCAGAAAAAGTCACAAGAAGAAGAAGAAGTCTCCGAGTGGCGTTCTCGGTGATCCGAGTTCGATCCTTGATGAGGGCTGTGAAATCCACTTAAAATCTTTCTCTGCACTGGTGAGTGGCCTAAGAACACCCACATGCTGCCCATTAGCTCTACCTTCGATTGCGAGTGCATCGGAGGACACAGGGGGGCGGCATGAGCCTCTAATCACAGGCGTCACTATAGAAATTCTGTCTGCACCACCACGGGCAAGGGCCAACCATCACAGCCCTCAAGTTAATCTCCAGGGCCTACCATCCCACTCCTGGAGGTCACTGCCTAATGGCACTGTAGGCACACACACACACACACACACACACACACACACACACACACAAAAAAAAAAGCGAAACCCGGGGATATAATGCGCGAAAGTCGGGATGATAAGAATTTAGGACTCAGCGCGAAACTCTAGGATCGCGAAACTCGCATAGCGTGAAATTCAGGAGGGTAGTGTAGTGACGCCTGTGATTAGGCTCATGCCGCCCCCTTGTGTCATCCGATGCACTCGCAGTCGAAGGTAGAGTTAATGGACAGGGCATGTGGGTGTTCTTAGGCCACTCGACGGTGCAGAAAGATTTTAAGTGGATTTATATTATATTTACTTCTTCTTCTTTTTTTTTCTTTTTTTTTAAATATTGTATAAAAACATAACAAAAGAGTATGTAAAGAAATAAACTGGTTTTATAAAGTGTATTTACCTTGGAGATCAGATGATTTGGGCTAACGGAAGATGCTGGCGGAGGTGGAGGAGTTAGTTTTGTGCTTTTTCGGTCGCTTTCGTTCGTCATAAACTCTATCGCTTAATCACTGCACAAAACGCGAGCACAACACAACAGAGATGCTTCCACGGCGAGGTAACCACGTGAAGTGAACGAGTGATACGCGGGATGCTGGGCGGATGTTGTGGTGTTCGCTGCGCCAACTAGCGGCGGCGTATCTGAAGCTCGCTCGTAACTCGAATTTTGGCTAGCAACTCAAAGCAAAAAATCGACCAAGCGTCTGCTCGTAATTCGGAAAGCTCTTAAGTTGGTGCACTCGTAAGTCAAGGTACCAGTGTAATTAAATTGTCATGTTGGCTGGCTGAACATGTACAAGCAGGTCGGACGGCGTGAGTGAAAATAAATCCGACCGCGGCGGTTTGCAGCTGCATGCCTGGCGTGCCGATCAGCTGAGTCTGGTGGCTTTGTCCACCCCGCCACCTTTCACAAAACTCTCACCCACTTCTGCACACATCTCCTCGTAACACCCACAATCCTTGATATTTCTTCCACTGGCCTCTCTGCCTTGTGTAGAGTTACAATAACTTTAATTTGTCCCTTTGTTAGGTCTTTCTTGCCACCCATTATGGAGATAATGAGAGTTATACCAGCGCACGTCTGTTCAAATTATTCGCGGGAAGTGAGGCGATCCTTTTTAAAATGCTTCGTCTATAACTGACAAGTGGCATCTGAACATTTCTCAATGGTCTTGATGGACTTGATGGACTTTAAACGAGTTTGTAATATCAAAATCAAGAACTGGAACTGTCGCAAAAAATTGGAGCACTTACCGACAGCGGCCAGAATACCGATCAGCGAGAGTTCCAGATACCACATCTTGCCAGGCTATCGTTTGGCTACATACTCCAAACATATACAAAACTCTGCTTGTATTAGCCTTATATGCTGATGAAGTAATATATACATACATAGATAACAGCAGACATGGATGTGACACTCACCAACGAAGCGCGCTGGACGCTGCAGTACTGGCCCCATGGCCAGTCTGCTGGCCCATTCACTTGCTGCATATGACTATCATATAGACTGGTTTATCAGTATATATGATATACTGTAATCTTCATAAATGTGTGTTCTATAATATTATCAAATAAAAAAACAGTAAAACACCCTAAAGAAATGCCATTATGAGACTCAGAAGAAATATGCATGAACTCAAATAATATTCACTATTATTCACTTAAACTCTTCGCCATTTAAAACTTTACGAGTCAACTTTTAACATGAAACATATCAATAGAAGCGCAATTTTATTAGCTTTCAATTGATATATTTCGTTTTTTGATAAATGAATTAGAACCATGCATAGATTAGCGTTATATAAATAAATAAAATCATCAAGGTTATTTATTTAGTTAACGCTAATTTATGCATGGTGCTAATTCATATATCAGAAAACGAAATATATAAGTAAATAAATAACATCATCAATCAGGAAAATTACCAGATTGATGATTTTATTTATTTAGTTAACGCTAATTTATGCATGGTGGTAATTCATTTATCAGGAAACTAAATATATCAATGGAAAGCTAATAAAATTGCGCTTCTATTGATATGTTTCATGTTAAAAGTTGACTCTCAAAGTTTTAAATAGCGAAGAGTTTAAGTGAATATTAAGTTCATGCATACTTCTTCAGTCTCGTAATGTCATTTGTTTAGCGTGTTTTACTGGTTTTTATTTGATAATATTATAGAACAAACATTTACAAAGATTACAGTATATCATATATACTGATAAACCAGTCTATATGATAGTCATATGCAGCAAGTGAATGGGCCAGCAGACTGGCCATGGGGCCAGTACTGCAGCGTCCAGCGAGCTTCGTTGGCGAGTGTCACATCCAGGTCTGCTGTTATCTATGATACATACTATACAATAAATTTGCAAATACAGTAAACCCTCTCGAAATCAAACCTCTTTATAAATAAAATATTTATAAATATATACTGTATTTTAAGGCTTATAAGACTCACCTTTTTCCCCCAAAAAATACCCTGAAAATACTCATGCGTCTTCCAGGACGAATGTTGCTGTACTTCCTCAGTACTCAGTACCTCAGTACTTACCTGTTACAAGTATTTCAAATACCATAAGACATTCAAATCAACTAATCTGTCCACACGGTGTGATGTTTATGTTCCGCCTCGGAGACAGCGCCATCTATCGTCGGCTAGTGCTGATGTAGCATTTACCAAGAGGCTGTCACACGTATCACAAGCTCTTTTCAGTCCTGGAAAATATCACCCATGGCGAATTCATAAAAAAGATTTACTAATATTATCGCAAACAAGCTATAAGTTGTACGATATGCCAAAGAACACGGGAACAGAGCAACAGAAAGACGGACCACCACCTACCGAGAAAATTGGTGGATTTTACTACCGCCCACGAGCAGAAAATCTGTTTATTTTTATACTTTTTTTTTTTTTATTTATTTCCAAAATCAGGGTGCTTCTTCCCAGATGCAGCGTCTTATAAGCCGTAAAATACGGTACTTTATGGATAAATCGGACTCTTTCAGGGCTCCGGACACCTATTCATAAATCAGACATATACAGGGAGGTCCCGTTATACGAGCATTCAGTATACGAGAATCCGATGATACGAGATGTGTAAATTAGGGGCTATTTTCAATATACGAGATCGAAAATCCAATGCTACGACATTCAAACTGGGGTGAGTAAAATTACCAAGTTATTTACTAAAGTAAATTACAAGTTATTTACTAAAATTATAAAGTCATTTACTGAATATATGATTTTACCTATGGTTGTACGATAATTATCAATCCGAAAATATGATAATTCTGGTGGCTCGGTACGACAATGTGGCCTACAAAAATTCACATCACTGGATGATGTACAATGATTCAGATGTGCAGAGACGAGTTGGTGGGCAGTGGAAGAGGTCTGCGCACCCCTCCCTTGTCCCTTACCTACCCTACCCTCTCGAGTCTATTGTATCACGCGGCAGCACCGAGGATCTTTCCTCTTCCCGAGCCCCCTTCACACATTCCATAATGGAACCACGAACGTGCCAACAATGCAGTGTGCAGCACCGTCATGGTCCTGGTTATGGGTCCATCGTGACCGATCGTGACGCTCGTGACGCGCTCGGCCGAGGCCACGAAAAGTTAGTGCATGCATTAAAAAGTCGGGAAGCTCCCCGAATTTCGTACCCAACGCAGCGGTATCGTAAGTCTATCGTGACGCTATTGTTATCTATGTAGCAGCTTCGTGATACTATCATGATCGTCGTATGTTTATCGTGACGATAAGAAACCGTTCGTTACGCGCGCCTTCCCCCCCTTTTTTGCACCCTCTTCCACCTTACCCCCCTTTCTCATTCACCTCCACCCACCCCCGACTCCACTCCCCCTACTCCCACCACCACGTGATAACACTCCCCCCTCGACTACCTTCGCCCTACTCCCACCACCACGTGATGACACTCCCCCCGTGACTCCCTACCCACTACTCCCATCAGCACGTGGTAACACCCCCACCCCCACCAGCACCACGCCTTCTCCACCCCATCCCCATTTCCCCACCAACACCAACACCCCCTTCTTTATTACAACCCCCCTCCCCCGTTTCCCCCCATTCCCCATCACCAACACAACCCTGTTTCTCCCACCTTCATCTCTACAGTCCCCCTTCCTTCTCCATCACCATGGCAACCCCCAACCACGTGTGGGGCTAGCTCTTGACGCTATCGTGGTACGTTCATGGCACCGTCATGGCACTGTCGTGGTTATCGTAGCTCTATCGTGACGACAAAATGACCGTTTATTTTCCCAGTACTAACTAAGATACTTATCAGGGTCTTAAGACGTTATGTCTTTTGATGACCTTCCTTAGGTAACGCCCAAAATAATCAGCGCCTATTATTAGTTGGAATGGACCATCAACGTCCTTGAAGGTATTACTAACTAATCTAACACAATTCTCCCATAGCATGTCAGCTGTGTCTTTTAGTCCTTTAACAGTTAAACTAATACCAATATTATTAACTACAGCAGCTACCCTACATTTATATTTTCCTATTTGGACTAGGGGTTGAACTATATCAAAGTTTTGAGCCTCATTATTGGCAAGAAAACCTGAAATGGCTAAATTCACTTTATTAATTATGGATAGTTGTAATAATTCAACTATCTCCCTACTTATGAAGGATCTTTGTGCACCACTGTCAAACATTGTCTTTACAATGACTGAATGACCATTATGGCTCACCTTCAATTCTACAGTAGGAACAGCTGCTGAACTAATCTTATTAGTGACTGCCATTTTAACTACTGTAGGGTCTGAGTTAATATCACTGTTAGGACAAAGAGCGATGTTATGAATAGATTGTTTACATTTCCTACAAGTTCTTAACTTCATATGGAATGCATTTAAAACATGTTTACCACTGAGACAGGTTAGGCAATTACCAAGGCTCATTAACCTTTCAACTCTCGTGGTACAATCTGTATAGATATTTTATGTGGAGGGTGGATGTTCTCCCTCACATAAGACACAATTTATTCTTACTTCTCTAGAAGTAGCCCTGAATTTAGGGATTGTACCATTTATTTGAGTAGGCCTTTGTGGTTTACTGGTAGGATGAGTAGTTTGAATCTTAATTACAGGCTGTTTAACTTGCGTAACTTTAACAGGCGCTGGATAAATACCCACTAACGAGGGATCTTTAAACTCTAAGGGTGGCTTGATGTCTGGCACATTCACCTTTTTAGGCATTAAATCAATCAATCTAAGGGTGGCTGATATAGCTGATTACCCTTAGGTGTAACACTCTCGGCGGGCGGCGGTGGACCACCACAATACCCAGCCACGTGTCCAACCCTCGGTGGCCAGGATAATGACGGCAGCGGCCAATGACCAGCCGGTTCAAACCACGGTGCTAATTATATAAGGTGCAAATGGTTAATACCACTGGGAATGTTCATTTATAATATCCCAGTACTTATCATTTACTTAAATTACCTTAATTAATAGCCATTACCATTATAATTACATATACAGGAGAACCTCGTTTATCCGGCACCCACGGGGGGGAGCGCATACCGGATAACTCATTTTGCCGTTGTTTTGAGAGTTACTCTTATGGAATCGCCCAAAATCCCTTTTTTTTTTTTTTTTTTTTTTTTTCCCCCCCCATCACAAGGAACCGGCCAAGGGCACAACAAAAATGGGTAATACAAAGCCCGCTAGTTGCCAGTCCCTATAAAGAAGACAGTCAGAGAATAAAATTAAAAAGTGGGGTGAGCCAATTTAGTTCGGGAGGTGTCTTGTTACTCTTATTTTGAAAAGATGTAAGTCATAGGAAAGTGGAAAAATAGAAACAGGAAGAGAGTTCCAGAGTTTATCAGTGAAAAAAAAAAAAAAAAAAAAAAAAAAAAAAAAAAAAAAAAAAAAAAAAAAAAAAAAAGCCTGGGTCGATTAGTGCCGTTGTTTTGAGGCTGCCGTTGTTTTAAATGCCGGTTAAACGAGGTTCTCCTATATATACATTCCTACGCTCCCCCTATGATGAGCGAACAATACCTCCCTCGTGGGGGGGGGACAAAACCACCACTCCACGAATTGAGAGGGTGGTTGGTGGATAATTTTCACATTTCCCATTTTTTGAATAATTTAGGATTTACATATTTTTGAAGAATATTTTGAAACCCTGCTGTGTCGTAGAAGTTACTGAAATAAAGAATGCCTAGAGAAGGGCATGTATTATTGTAACAGGAAAGCACTAAGTTTGCCTATTGAGGTTTGTTTACATATACAAATGGCAGAGAGTACACAGAGCTGTCAGTGGTGAAAAATTAAACGACATGAGTTTAGGGAACACACATTGCTTACCTGGCGCTGATTTCAAATGTTTGCGATGTAAAGCTTATTATTTGGTTTCTCTATATTTTTGTAAAACACATTCCGGTTGCTTGAGTTATCTTGGTAGTTAAATACCTGATGGCTAGGGTTTTACAGTATTTTTTTCAGGTATCTCTATCACTCTTCCAACTTAAGTGAGAATTGAGCTTATTAATAATACTGTATTCTAACAAAGATGTATATGAGGACATTTACCTTCAATGGGTATACTGAAGCTGCACACCTTACATTTGATGACAGGACCGGTCGTTGGCAGTGCCAGGATAGCCCCACATGCTGGACAGAAGTCTGGTTCCACAATAAACAGCTGCTCAAGATTACTTTCCTCCATGACAGGGAGACTTTTGAAAAATCCTGGGCTGTCTTTGATTTGGATCCACTAGTAGAGGTCAGCCTCTGGATTGTATGTTTCATGGGATGACACTGCACTTAGGTACCTATTTTGAACCTCCTTTTTAAAACTGCCAATCTGAAAGGATAAGGATAAAAATCCTTCAAATTATTCACTGCTGCATTGAGCCGTGTATAGTCGCCGCACGCACGTTAAGCAGGCAAAAATTGGGCCCCTGTACCTAATGCACGGGATTGGCTGAGGTGTTGGGTGTTGGGGCTTTAGGGCGGAACTTGAAGTAAAGCATTCTCACCCAACACCTCAGCCAATCCAGAGAGTTCGGAAGGGGGGAGTGAAGGGGCCCCATTTTCGCCAGTTTAACATGCGGCGGCTATAGTTAGCTTACACTTATAAATCAGAGATATCAATAAGAAGATGAAGGTAATCAGATGAAGCTTATAAACCAAATAAGCTAAATTTACGTCAAAAAAATATTGTATCAGGCTTACATAAGGAAAATTAGAAAAGTTTTGTTTTAGTGGCGAGTGAGCAGTGGTGGCTCTTGTAAAGGCACTGTGGAACTGCAGCAAGATTCGCTCTATGTGAAATACATAACTTATGGGAATAATTGATATTGGTCGATCGATCCTCCCGTCCCGTACTATAAAATAAGATATCAATAATTAACAGATGAATTATATGCCTAAATAATGTTAAATAAATATATAAATAGCATGGAATAATGGAATAAAGGAGAAATAAAGATAAATAAGAAGGAGTGAGGCAGCCATACTGATGTAACTCTCCGCAGCTGAAGTGTAGGTAAAAGGGATCTTTCATATAAAAAATAACCACAATTCCTGAGGTGCCTCACAATAATATAAGAAAATGCCATCAGACAAAAAAGTTCATGTCATAAAAGAACTTTAAAAAAACTACCTAGAATAACAAAACTAGAAGAAAAAAAAACCATGCTGTTACAGCTGCAAACACTAACCCTGACCTTCATGCAGCTTTTCCATATTACATTATTACATTACATTACAGTCTTGCAACCGTACAGGATGCCTACGCTCCCAACGAGGGCGGGTGGTAGTCGTGTTGTCGGTAGCATGGCTAATGTTACGGATTGTGCTACCAGGCCCCGGTGTCCCTGCTCCGTCTGCACCATCCTGCCCTGAACATGGTAGTGGAGTCGAAGTGATGAGCGTCTGCGCTTGCCGCAGGTGGCGTCTGTTCCGTATGGAGATCCGGCCACTGCCTATCAGCCTCACTACGTACTGCCAGTAGGGGCGGGACTCAACTATGATTCCGGTTCTGTCCCACAATTTGCTGTCTGCGTCTTGTATCCACACTCGTGTACCAGGCTCTAATGGTGGGAGCTGAAGGTGCACTCCTCCTCTCGCCTGAGGAAGTTCGTCCTGGGTCCTCGCCATTGCTCGCTCTCTCTGCCTCAGGTTCTTCTTCCAGTGCTGGTCGACCCTGTAGTGCTGTTTTGCTACGGGAACGCCATCCCGCAGCTGTCGGCCGGTGGCGAGCTGTGCTGGAGACTTGTTCATGTCCCTCAGCGGTGTGTTGAGGTATTGCAGGAGGGCTTTAGATGCCCGGTCATTGTCCAGGCTGCCCCCGGGGTCAGTGTTACTCCTGAGGAGCCTCTTCGCAGCTTTAACTGCTACTTCTGCCCTGCCGTTGGATTGGGGATAGTGCGCCGAGGAGAGCTGCACCTTGACCCCCCAATTCCTGACGAAAGTGGCCATCTCGCTGCTGGCCAAGTTGGTGCCTCCATCCGTGGAAATCTCTTCTGGCGCCCCCCACCTTGCGAAGAACCTCCTCAGGCAGGTGATGATCTTGCTTGAGCTGGTGTCACTCGTGAAGTGGGACAGCTCCAACCAGCCAGTGAGGCGGTCAGCATAGGCAAGGTAAGAGTTCCCCTCCAGCTGAAACATATCCGTGACTACCTGCTGGAAGGGGTAATCTGGCGGTGGTGTGATGACCAGCGGCTCCGGAGGTAGGGAGGGTGTGTGCTTCTCACAATCCTGGCACAGGTTACGATGGTGCTGCAGGTCCCCCTCCATGCCCGGCCAGTAAACTGACTGCCTAGCCCGACGTAGCATGGAGTCGAGGCCCTGGTGTCCAGCATGGAGATTAGAGGCGACACGGTGCTGGAGCGGGGCTGGGACTACAAGGCGCACACTCCCACCACCAAACGTGTAGGTGACCAGGCTCCCGACCACTGCCAACCTGTCCCTCACCGTAAAGTACGGACGCAGACAAGGTGCTTCTTGTGCTTTATGCTGGTGCCAGTCTCCCGACAGCACCTTGTTGAACAGCAGTTGATATGCTGGGTCCTCCGTTGCTCCCTTGGCCACCATCTCTTCGTCCATGGTAACTGGGCCATCATGGTCCAGTGCTGCTGCCATCACCGCGAACACTGCAGCCGCTATTTCCTCCTCCTGGTCCATGTCGTCCTCGTCTGGTGCCGCCATGAGAGCAGGGAATCGCGATAAGGAGTCAGCCACGTTATTCCGCTTGCCCGGAGCACATGTGTCCAGTATTCTAGCACATGTGTTCAGAAACTCATAAGTATGCCAGAACGCGTCCTACACACAAGTATCGTAGAGTAGCGTGTCATCTACGCACTTGTATTTGCGCAGGATGTCCTGGCTGGAATCATCGAAGCACTTGGTGTATGCGTCAGACGCCGAACAGTGCCCCCTGGGCGTCCTCCGGTATCTGAAACGGCCCCAGGGCGTTATGAAGGTGGTAAGGCGTCGACTTTCCGCATCCAGTTCCACCCGATGGAACCCCAAAAAGGCATCGGCGACTGTCTTGTAAGTGTGCACCGGCATCCCAGAAACCATGTCGAAAGGTGCGGCTGTGTGGTGTGTCTCCCTCTTACAGCATGCGTTTAGGGGTTGGAAGTCCACAGTGCGTCTTGGATGACCGGTCTTTTTGGCCACCACCACCATCCTAGCGCACCAATCTGTGCCCTCGCCAGCAGGGACTGGTTCAATGACGCCCCTACTGACGTCCTCTTCTAACTGCGCCTTCACTTCGGCCTCCCAGTGCTTCGGAACGGTTGCAGGGGTGTGACAGGCGTATGGGGCGGCACCTGGACAAGGTGGATGTGGTGGGGAGGTACCGCCATCACTGGAAGGGGAGACCAGGTTGTGTTGAAGGTGGTTGACAAAAGTGCTGTAGTAACCACTCCTCCAGCCTTGCAACGTTCTCCTCCAGCAGAGGAAAAGGCACCTCAGTGGGTTTGGGCCACGCCTGGTGACTCACGCCCCCCTGAATGCTTTCGCTGCATGCCACTCCCACCACAGGAAGCGGCCATGATGAGTGACAAAAGTTGTTCGAGAACTCACTGCACCATTTACGAGGTGTTGATCAATAGGGTAGAGCGAGTTACAGTATATTTGGACCCCCAGTACAGCCACTGCTCCCCACCATGCAGTGGGCTGACGATGCCGCTCCCCACCCAACATATCGTACATCTTCCACCTATCAATGATAAAAAAAAAAATTAATGTCTCATGTGTGTGTAATAAAATAATCAAATGTAATTGTAGAGTCAGCTGTAATACTTGTAGTACACTAGTCTTGACGGTTGATTGTAGAACCAGTACTTGTAGACTTCCGTCACGTCCTTCGTAGATCGTTGTCCTTCGCGGAGAAACCTCCTTTCACACGGCAACACGATGGGAATATTCCTCTTGACAAGTCCTTTTGGCGTTGAGTTGATGATTACCGTATTTTACGGCTTATAAGACGCATTTTTTTCCTTTAAAAATATCCTGAAAAATACTCATGAGTCTTCCAAGACGAATGTTGTAGGAGGTTAGCTTAGGTAGCTATTCAATTCAGCCTCTTATATGATGTAACCTCAGTACTTATCTGTTACAAGTATTTGAATACCAAAAGACATTCAAATCAACTAATCTGTCTTCATGCTGTGCTATTTACTGCAGTACTGGTGGGAGCCATTCCGCCTCGGCAGATTGGCGCCAACAGCCATTCCGTGTATAAGGAACTTTGTTTGTTACATTAGATGAAGTTAGTACGTATACATATGTACATGCAGCCATCACAAATACTACACCCATACAGGAAAATGTAAACAATACGTGGTGAGCCACAGGAGGCAGGCAACGCAGTGAGGCACGGGAGGATTTGAGAAATGCTTACACTCAGGACGACAAAGCCAGACTCAGCTGATCGGCACGCCAGGCAGGCACGCAGCTGCACACCTCCACGGTCGGGTTTGTTTTTACTCCCGCCGTCCGACCTGCGTGTGTGTACATGTTCAGCCAGCCAACATGATGATTTACTTATACTATCGGATACAAGCTAGAAAATAAAATTGGCTGATGAGCAGTGCTGAATGAAGATAATGAATAGTGAGTGTGTTCTTGTGTGGAAATGACTGTATATCGGACAACAGTTTTGGTTTTTGTTTTTGTTTTTCTTAGAAATTTCTTTCCAAAATCAGGGTGCGTCTTCCAAGATGCAGCGTCTTATACCGTATTTTACTGACTTATAAGACGCATTTTTTCCCCCAAAAAAATACCATGAATCTTCCAAGACGATTGTTGTAGGAGGTTAGCTTAGGTAGCTATTCAATGCAGCCTCTTATATGATGTAACCTCAGTACTTATCTGTTACAAGTATTTCAAATACCATAAGACATTCAAATCAACTAATCTGTCCTCACGCTGTGATGTTGACATGGTACTGGCAGAAACCTATCCGCCTCGGCAGATTGGCGCCAACAGCGCCAACTATCGTCTGCTAGTGTTGGTGTATCATTTACCACCAGGCTGTCACACGTATCACAAGCTTTTTTCAGTCCTGGAAATTATCACATACAAGCTAGAAGTTGTACAATACGCCAAAGAACATGGGAACAGAGCAGCAGAAAGACACTTTGGACCACCGCCTACCCAGAAAATTGGTTGATTTTTCTACTGCCTACCGCTAGAAAATCTGGTTGTTGTTTTTTCGTAGAAATTTCCTTCCAAAATCAGGGTGCGTCTTCCAAGATGCAGCGTCTTATAAGCCGTAAAATACGGTAAGTGTTAATGATGAAAGCATTAAGTGTCCCCCAGTAATTGCTGGTTGCAGGACTGCTTCTCCCTCAATTATGCACTCATTAATGTCCATTCAATACACCTTCGCTTCTCTTTTCAGAAACAGGTGTGGATTAGGAGATTAATTGCAGTTGTTGAGATGAATCACAGTGAGTAAAGATGAGTGAGCCTTGGCACTTTTTTTTTTTTTTTTTTTTACATTTGTGCCTATAGCGCCAGTAGGCAGTGGTGACCCAGGGCTCGGATGGTAGGCTCTGGAGGTTCACTTGAGGGCTCTGATGGTTGGTCCTCGCCCGTGGTGGCGCAGGCAGGATTCTTATAGTGACGCCTGTGATTAGAGGCTCATGCTGCCCCCCTGTGTCCTCCGATGCACTCACAATCGAAGGTAGAGTTGATGGGCAGGGCATGTGGGTGTTCTTAGGCCACTCGACGGTGCAGAAAGATTTTGGTTTTCTTCGGGGATCGAACTCGGGTCACCGAGAACGCCAGTCGGAGACGCTAACCACTCCGCTACCGCCTCCCCAAGGCTCTCGACTGAAGACTCTCTAGCCACTTTTAACCTCAATATATTCAAGCTTCTCTTAAGTTTCCCCAGGATAATAAGTACTGCATTACATTCAGCAACCAGAATACTTCAAATAAATGTAAGTATCAACCTCGGGCGAAGACGCTTGCATTAACTCAATATTATCCCGGTTGGGTTCATTTTCTTTTTCAATAATTTTTGTCGCAAATCACACACACACACAAAAAAAAAGCTGCGACAGAAACGGTTATCAGATTAACTCACATCACATCAAAACTCGCCAGAAACAAATAGTTTCGTTCACCAAAGTGAATTCGGGTGTCAAACTGAAAATTGGTATTATTTTACACTAGGACCAGAATTCCCTATACAATTGGGAGTATGACTTCTATTTACCTTATTTGATTCTAGGAAACTTTTTTCTCTCTTTGAGCTTCCGTCGCAAATTATTACTTTTGGAGATATGATATGTTGTTTATAGGGAAGAGGGAGACAAGTGTTTACAAGCGCCTCACTCTTCTTCCTCTTGTGGCCTAGATCGCCTGTTCTTCCCTTGCTGCAGACACATTTTAATGAGGATTTCTCTTTCGATAAAAGGTTAAAACGTGGGGTTAGGTTGGATTAGGTTAGGTTAGTGAGTCTTAAAGTAATCGTCCAGACCCATTTTTTTTTTGCCTAATTATGTTGAATGTACATTCAAAACACCTAATCCACCAAAAATAATTTATTTCCAGGCCTTATTTCCGTAAAAACACGACTTGTAAAAAGCGCGCGAAAAGTGTTTTCTTCCCTCCAACAGGGTTACGAATGTTATTGATGACGTCAGAAGAGTAAGTCCCTCTCTCTCTCTCCTTCCTTTCCTTTCCCTTCTCTCTCTCATCTCTCTCTCTCTCTCTCTTTCCCTTCTCTCTCTCTCCTTCCTTTCCTTTCCTTTCTCTCTCTCATCTCTCTCTCTCCTCTCTCCTCTCTCTCTCTCCTCTCTCTCTCTCCTCTCTCTCTCTCTCTCTCTCTCTCTCCCCTCTCTCTCTCTTCTCTCTCTCCTTCCTTTCATTTCCCTCTCTCTCTCTCTCATCTCTCTCTCTCTCTCTCTCTCTCTCTCTCTCCGTTCTTTCTTCTCCCTCCTCTTCCTTTTCCCTCTTCATCCTCCACGAGAGAAAAATTAAGGAGAGAGAGAGAGAGAGAGAGAGAGGGAGAGATGAGAGAGAGAGAGAGAGGGGGGGGGGGCACAACTGTTTTGCTGCACCCATAAAGGATGCATGCATGTGGCATATCACAAAAAAAATCTATCAGAAACACCCAAAAATCTTGAAGTAGTACTATATTTATCTCTTGTGTTAACGTGCTTCTGATCAGCGCGCTTCCTTTTGTGACGTCACCGAGCCGTGGCGCATCGTCTGCTTGTCGTGAGGGGTGTTTTGGAAGCTCGGGGAATTTGCAGATTTTGATTGCGGATTATTTAAAAACGGCTGACTGGATGCAAAAAGTGACGACATATTGTTGATATACTCGCTAATGGCTATAATTTGATTGCATTAAATCAGGAATGATGAAATGGTCTGGATGATTACTTTAAGGTGGAGTTGGGTTAGTTAATTTTCATATGTCTTATACACTCTCCTTCCTACTATAAACATCTAATATCTGCGAAAGTAGTGATTTGCGCCGGAAACTCAAAGTGAAAAAAGTTTAGAATCCATTAAGGTAAACAGAAACCATACTCCAAATTGTGTAGAGAATTCTGGTTCTAGTGTAAAAACTTAGGTAAATGTTTACACTAGGACCAGAATTCTCTACACAATTCACAACACATGTGTATTGCATGAATCTGACACTCATTTTTGTCGGAAATAAATCTTTGTTTACAGGTGTGGGGGGATGCCAGCCCCGCCCCGCAAACCTTGCTCCACTTCACACTGCCGTAGTATTGATAATTTTCTTTTTTTCTTGATATCATCTGTTACTAAACCAAACCCCCCCTCTAACCTAACCTAATCTGATTTAGGTAAAGATTTAGTTTATGACTGCTGCAAGATTTTCAGACAAGCTCAACTTTTTTTCACTTAATAAGTGATGCTTTTCCAGTATTATTCTAGTGTTTGCCCATACTCATCCCTTCCCCCAAAACAAGCTTGGGGACCTGGGGAAATGCGGGATATTTGGCTGGGCTACAAAATATTCATCGCAACCACATATTTTTTCAGTTAGGGTGTGTTGTATAAATTCCCTAGATCTAGGGATAATGGATTAAATTTCTACTAAGTCCAGAGACGTGTGAACCTGACAATCCTCACAAATAGAATGATGACCGGAGTGTCGAGAAATCCCCCTACCGCTAAGGGGTGAGGTAAAATTTGGGCAGGTTACCTGGGGTTCGAGGGGCCTGCTAGAAAGTTAGATTATGTTAGATTATTTGGGGGGATCGAAGGGGTCGGAGCCTCCAAGCTAGGTGGCTAGGTTAAATTTGAGGGGAGCAGATCCCCCCACTAAGTTAGGTTAGGTTATATTATCAGGGGTTCGAGGGGAGCGGAGGCCTCCCTCCTCTGCTAGGAGGTTAGGTAATTTTCCCTAGAATTAGGGAATTTTGACTCCACTTTGTAACTCCAAAATGACGTGTTTCCGACCAATTATTTGCTCCCCACCCGAAAACCCCACATATCCCACAGGTCCCCGAGCTTGTTTGAGGGTAGGCGGACAGTATGGGCAAACGCTAGAAATTTACCGCTTTTCCTAATGGAGATATTTTTTCCTGTGCAAACTTCAAAAGTGTTTTTTGCAATTCAAAAAATGTATAGTACATATATTTCTAAAAATAGACTTTTTAGAAGTTTTGACTGGAAAAAACACTTTCCATTGTAAAAGAATCAAATAATAACTTAATCAACCCATTAAACTAACCTAACCTTCAAACTAACCTAACCTAACCTAACATAACCTTGCATATGAAAACAATAATGTTTGCACATTTCATTGTTACTTTCACACTCGTTTTGATCTACAGAAACAGTAGAAAGGTGAAAAATACTTGAATCCAGACACAGTCATGTTCTAAATATTAGCACTAATTTAACCTAACTTAACCGTTTCTGGCTGAAGTAACGGTAGATTTTCGGTAGTACGTATTACATGTAATGGTAAATTTCGGTAGTGGGCTTTCACCGATTTCGAGGCCAAAACTTAGTTTTCCTGAATAGTTTTGATGTGTAGTGAATTAATCTGATGCTCGTTTTTGTCGGAAATAAATTTTTGTTTACAGGTGTGGGGGGATTCCCGCTCCGCCCCTCCCCGCTCGCCCCGCAAACATTGCTCCGCTTCTCACTACCGTAGTATATTATTAATAGTTTTCTACTTTTTCTTGATATCATCTGTTACTAGCTCACCTGGTTAGCCACCCCCAGTATCTGCTCATCATGTCCAGGGAGAGAACAGCGGGCACAATAGTAATAGAGGGGCGACTCATATCTACAGGCATGCCAGTCCATGAATTAACCCTTTCACGCACGAAAAGTTTAATAAGTTTTTCCGTCCACTGCGACATCTGTCTTATGCTCCCTAAGGGGCCCCGTGAAATGGCCTGACTGTGCGGCGAATTATTTTTTTATGTTATCAATTTCACCAACGTGTATTCTTTTTTCCTGGCATTATTATATATCATTGGTTTTGCAAGAGATTATTCTGCCTTATGAAAGAAAAAAATAACAAGAAATGCAAATAAATAGCGGAATTTACCGACTCCGAAAAAATATTGAGTAAAGAGAAATAAGAAATACTTACGTTCACCACTTCGTAGCTCGAAACTTCCGGAGTCAACTTTTTATGGTTTATATGCCAATAAAAGCGGATTTTTATGAGGATTCCAACGCTACCATTATAATTTTCATATGGCCATTATGGCCAGCTCGGGACACGTTTTAAAGGGACGACAATCCGCGCGCACAGGCTGCCTGCTGAGTGGAAACTGACACACAAACCTTTATCATTTCACATCCATTCACACGAGAGTTGACAACTAGTTTATTTTATAGGTCTAGCTTGGATCTTTGACGCAGAAAATTTTGACGCAATTCTGATAAATACTTTATTTTTGGCGAATTTTTAACTGTTTTTTGACGCAATTCACGTCAAAAGCTCAGATTGCAAACGGGCCCATTTTGACGCGATCGCGTCACTGTGCGTGAAAGGGTTAAATATAATTAGAATACATTGGCAACAAAGATGGACTGATTGTGTGATTTACTAAGCAAACGGTAAACGCTCGGTTCACAACCGAGAAGTCCCGGGTTCGATCCCCGGGCGGAGCAGAAACAGTTGGGCTGTTTCCTTAAAATCCGAGCCCCTGTCCACCCAGCAGTGAATGGGTACTGGGTATTAGCCGGGGGTTTGTAACCCGCCTCCCGGGGTGCTGGCTTCGGCCAACACTATAAGCACTAGCAGACAGCTCTCTAGGGGTAGTCTGAGAGAGAGCTGTCTGGTTACAGTGGAGATCCATCTCAGCTGCGTCGATAACTGACGAAATTCTTCAAACATCAAACATCAAACCAGTTAATATTCCGCAAGAGTTGAATTGGTATTATTTTACGGTATTAGTTCGGTAGTGGGCTTTCAAAAGTCCTAAAAGGATTCTTACCTGCCTACATCATAGTGTACAGTAGATTTCTTCACTATGAGTATTTTGAACCCCATTTTTCATGGCGCAATTGAATAATAATGGAATTACATGTACTACCGAAAATCAACTGTTATTTTAGCCAGAAACAGTTAAGTTAGGTTAAATCAGATTAGGTAAGGTTAGGTGGTTAGTTTCGAGGTGGGGTTTGGTTTACCGGTAAATATTCCGCAGGAGTTGGCGGCGCAACCACCCAGGCAATCGTGCACCATCAAATTAGTTTTTTTTAACCTAAATAACTCAACAAAACCTAACCCTAAGCCTACCCTAAGCCTAACATAACCTAAACATAACCACAACTAAACATGGCAAAATTCTAGAGTCCTTTCCCACCCTTATTAGTGGGCTTTTTTCCTCCAGATACCTTTAAAACGTAATTATAAAGTGGGAGAGATACAAAAAAGAAAAAAAAATGGTAGATTTGTTTTATCGTCCCTGCCTTATCACGCTTACTACCTTATGAAGAACTAAACTTTTGTCATACACGTCTTCTACTAACCTTCAAACCTCTAGGCAAGCTGTTACTTTGGTCAAAATGATCTAATAAGAATAAATAAATTGCTACTCCCCCGTTGCCATCAGCGCAGTCTAGACCGTGGAACGGGCGCCTCTCCCAGCCCTCCGTCACGGGCAGCAGCGAGGGTAGGTTAGGTTAAGGCAAAGACTACTGTATACTGGACTTGCTACTCATTTTGGGCTATTTCCAGTGGAGGCCAGTTTTGCGATTCCTGACATTTTCGAACATCACTCCCATTTCCCTTCCTATGGTTTATCAGTATAAATGATATACCGTTATCTTCGTAAATGTTTGTTCGATAATATTATCAAATAAGAAACTGTAAAATACACTAAAGAAATGACATTATGCGAGAGTGAAGAAATATGGATGAACTTAATACATATTCACTTAAAACTCTTCGCCATATAATATTTTGCGTGAGGACTTTTTACATGCAACATATCAATAGAAGCGGAATTTTATTAGCTTTCCATTGATATATTTTGTTTTCTGATAAATGAATTAGAACCATACATAAATTAGCGTTAACTAAATAAATAACCTCATCAAGTGGGAAAATTACCCGATTGATGATGTTATTTAGTTAGTTAACGCTAATTTATGCATGGTTCTAATTTATTTATCAGAAAACGAAATATATCAATGGAAAGCTAATAAAAGTCCGCTTCTATTGATATGTTGCATGTAAAAAGTCTTCACGCAAAATATTATATGGCGAAGAGTTTAAGTGAATTAAGTTCATGCATATTTCTTCAGTCTCATAATGGCATTTCTTTAGTGTATTTTACAGTTTTTTTATTTGATAATATTACAGAACAATCATTTACAAAAATGACAGTATATCATTAATACTGATAAACCATAGTCTACTGTATTCATGGAACACTTTTTTACTTGCCGATCTGATTGATGATGCTATTCTTTTAGTTAACGCTAATTTATGTATGGTTAATTCATTTATCAGAAAACGAAATATATCAATGGAAAGCTAATGAAAATCCGCTTCTATTGATATGTTTCATCTAAAATGTTTTCTCGCAAAATATTAAATGGCGAAGAGTTTAAGTGCATATTAAGTTCATGCCTATTTCTTCACTCTCTCATAATGTCATTTCTTTAGTGTATTTTACTGTTTTTTATTTGATAATATTATAGAACAAACATTTACGAAGATAACGGTATATCATTTATCCTGATAAACCACAGGAAGGGAAATGGGGGTGATGTTCGAAAATGTCAGGAATCGCAAAACTGGCCTCCACTGGTCATGGGCGGGTTGGCGCGGGGCACGAGTAGCAAGTCCAGTATACAGTAGTCTTTGGTTAAGGTTAAGGTTAGGTTTAGTTTTAGGGGGCTGGCCTGCGGTCTCTGACTGTGCTGATGGCACGGCGGAGTTGCACCTATTTATTTTTATTAGATCATTTTGTTCTGTGATTTTGACCAAAGTAACAGCTTGCCAAGAGGTTTCAAGGTTAGTAGAAGACGTATATGACAAAAGATTAGTTCTTCATAAGGTGGGTAAGCGAGATATGGCAAGGGCGATAAAACGAATCTTAACCAAAAAAATTACTAACCTAACCTCACTATAACCTAACCTAACCTTACCAATAACCTCCTAGCGAGACCTATGGACGAGAAAGAACTAGAATTTTACCAGGTTAGGTTAGGTTAGGTTAGGTTATATTGAGGTCAGGTTAGTTATTATGTTTTCTTTTTTTTACCTCTCCCCCACTACCATATAATTACGTTTTAGAAGTATCTGAAGGGATCTGTAAGGGAAGAAAGCCCACTAATAAGGGCGGGAAAGGGCCCTAGAATTTTACCCTAAACGTAACCTAACTCAGTAATTCTTATATATTAATAAGTGTTATATTTTTGGTTTTCGGAAGTGAATAACTGGATAATTTATAGTTTCACCCAACCAACGATTTTCTGATTCGCCCTATGTTTTTCTGGTGTGTTTTTATGAGTTTTGAATGAATCTGCTACCCGTGTCAGTCGCAATTTTTTTTTTTTTTTTTTAAGGTAGATAAAGGTTAGTTTTTTTTTTTTTTTTTTAGTTAGGTAAAGGTTAGGTTAGGTATAGGTTAAGTTAGGTTTAGGTTCTTTTTTTTTGTTTTTTTTTGTTATTCTTGCAAAAAAGAAAAAAAAAATTGCGACAGAAACGGTTAGCAGATTCATTCAAAACACATAAAAACACACCAGAAAAAACATAAGGCACATCAGAAAATCGTTGGTTGGGTGAAACTATAAATTGACCGAATAACTATAGCTACCTACTGCACAATATACTGAGCCGGAAATAATAGAGAAAAAGGGAAATACTTTGGAACTCATCCTTCCGGCTTTGACTGAAATGAACTACCGCACTGTATTGTATGCTTATTGTACTTCACATCTGTAAAGGTTCCAGCGTGCGCTCAGCCTTGGTTAACCCACACGGCTGCTATGAAATATGAGGTGCCTCAAAAAATTCTAAGTCCAGTTAGGTTAGGTTAGGTATACTTTGTGGTTAAGGTTAGGTTAGGTTAGGTTAGGTTAGGTATACTTTGTGATTAAGGTTAGGTTAGGTATACTTTGTGGTTAAAGTTAGGTTAGGTTAGGTTAGGTATACTTTGTGGTTAAGGTTAGGTTAGGTTAGGTATACTTTGTGGTTAAGGTTAGGTATACTTTGTGGTTAAGGTTAGGTTAGGTTAGGTTAGGTATACTTTGTGGTTAAGGTTAAGTTAGGTTCGGTTAGGTATACTTTGTGGTTAAGGTTAGGTTAGATTTTTACATATAGTGACTGATAATTTTTTGGGGAGCCATAAATCACTTATATTTGCTTCCCCCACCCAAAAACCCCGTATTCCCGCCAGTTCCCAGGCTTGTTGGCTATAGGGGGAGAAAAAAAAGATAGGGTGAAGGCTTTTCAAAGTTTATCGTAAAGATTTACAGGATTCAACTTGCCTAAAAATATTGGTAAGGTAATGGTTGGAGGTTCTTTGAGTAAGGTTAGTTCAGTTAGTTCAGTTTGTGTGATGGAGTCAGGCTTTTTCAAGGGCACCCTAACGGTGTCTTTTCTTCTGGTCTTAAAAGTCTTCTCTATTCCTCCAGTTCTCTCCTCTTTTGCTTGGGGATACAAAAAAGATATGGTTTTGCTTCTTCCAAGTTTTCTCAGAACAAATTAACTTGCCTACAAGACTCTTCTCTAGTAAAGGTTGTTGTAGCCTCGCGGCGCGTGGACTGTTTGTTTACCTTGTCAGGTAATCGGTGCGGCGGTGGTGCATCACGATCAAGATCACACTCACACCCTGGGAATACGTTCGGCGATGCCCTCCCCATAAATTACCTCTATGGGCCGCAGTGACTCTTCACCTCAGCCGTGGATACGGAAAAAGTCCCGCGTCCTGCTGGATGCCACCAAAGATGTTGAATGTCTTTGATGTCACCCTCACCTGCCTCCGCCGAGTCTCACAGTCACACAACACTCAGGCCTTCCCTGCACCGCCTGCTTCTATCCCCTGACCCTCACTGCCCCTGGTACAGGAATGCCCCGGAAACCATTGAACACTTACTGCTGCAGTGTCCGCGCATCCACTCCCACTGTGTAGTGCTACACTCAACTCCTCACCCTGAACGTCACTACCTATGACCTGCCCGCCCTGCTGGCGGCGGCAGGCAGGTGTTCACCCCTCACGACAACACGCTGTCATCTGCCTCACCTGGGCCTTCCTTCCACCTGAACAGGTCAGCTACCACGCCTATGATAGCATCATAGTACATCACTACGGCTCACAAAGGTCTGTTCTCATTTCTCTTCCTCTCAGATAACGTTCCATCCAGGTTTTGATCATCCCTGTGATTCCTCCTATATTTTCCAATTTCCAAAGTAGCCTCGCATGTGGAACCTTATCAAATGCCTTTTTAAGATCTAGATCAGGGATTCCCAACCGGTGGGTCGCGAAGCCTTGGCAGGGGGGTCGCGAAGCCTTGCTAGAAATGGCTTAGAGAATATTTTTTTAACTCTTCCATCGATTTCACTTTTTTATGCTTATATATTTTTCTTGCTTGTTTCAGTGCAAAAAACGTGTTTTGATCATTATTATTATTACGAAGGGCCTCGTTTACCAGTCTTGGCGAACAAGGCAAGGGTCATTGGTCTCTGCCTCTGGGGCCTCGCCGGGGGCGGTCCTGAACCATGAGTCGAGCTGCCACGTCCCTTTCTCCCATTGGCGGAGAGAATTGTGGAGAAGCAACGTGGGGATCGCCTAGCAGTGTGGTGGGAGAGGAAGAAAGATAGCCACAGCGAGTGGAAGGAGGCTCGCCTGCCCGGGATTACCGTGACCGCTGGTCCTCGCAAAAACCTGCTTGAATGAATGTTGGTAGAAAAAACCCTGGTAATAGATACCAAAGGTGGGCATTCCGCAATTTTAGTCCGCAATTCGCGGAATGGTAATTCGGTTGCGGAATTGCGCAATTACGGATGCCTTAAAAAAATGCAGAATTGCGGGTTGCGGACTGCCAAAATTTTGAAACGCAATCGCAATAACTTGCGGAATGGGTAATTCGGTTGCGGAATTGCGCAATTACGGATGCCTGAAAAAAATGCAGAATTGCTGGTTGCGGACCGCCAAAATTTTGAAACACAATCGCAATAATTGTGACGGTGACCACCTTCAAAGTGGCAAGTGCCCGCGTGAACATAAGTTCCCACCAAATATTGTGGAGACGACACAGTCACTGCCAACTGCCAACTTGCCAAGTGTAGCACAGTAATTCAGTCAGTGCGTGCTGAAACTTGGGATTGAGAGCGTGTACGCTGGCCGTGTGTGTGATTAGTTGCCAACCTCCACATGCTGAACCAGAAGAAGTGGGAGGAGGAGGAGGAGAGGAAGAGGAAGATTAGTAGATTAGTGATTACTAGCCAGTAGACTGTGAAGTGTAAAAGTAAAGAAAAACACTAAAAAGAGACAAAGACTTAATTGTGAAGGACAAGTAACAAGTATAGACAGAAACAGAATAGGAATACAGAAGTATTAAACACTAATAAAGAGTCTAGAGACATTTTTTGTTTTAATTGTAGGTGTTTAAGAGTCTAGAGATGTTTAAGAGTCTAGAGACATTTTTTTTTTTAATTGTAGGTGTTTTGTTTTAATTGTAGGTGTCAAAATTAGTTTGCGGAATTGCGATTGCGAAAAGGCCTATCTGAAAAAAATTGCGGAATTGCGATTGCGGACTGGTGCAGGTCGGAATTGCAGGAATTGGAAAAAAAATTGCGATGCCCACCTCTGATAGATGCACCATAAGCAATGTATCGCTGAAAAGATCAGAAGGTGAAAAAGATCTTGGAGTGAGGGTGAGCCCATACCTCCGACCTAGGAAACAATGTATTGAGGCCAGAAATAGAGCTAATAGAGTACCAGAAGAAGATTCATTACCAGAAGTGTTAAAATTAGAAGTGCGGAAGTTATTCTAAAGCTTTATCTGGCTCTAGTCAGGCCTCACCTAGACTATGCTGTTCAGTTTTGGTCTCCATATTACAGGATGGATATAGCCTTGTTAGAAACAGTGCAGAGAAGGATGACCAAAATGATACAAGGGATGCATAACTTTAGTTATGAGAAGAGATTGAAGTTATTAAAATTACACTCACACGAGAGACGCAGAGTAAGGGGCGATCTGATAGAAGTTTTTAAGTGGATAAAGGGATTTAATAAAGGAGAGGTAGGAAAAGTTCTTACGGCTTTTAACCAGGGTAGAACAAGAAGTAACGGATTCAAGCTGGAAAAGCGTAGATTTAGAAAGGAAATAGGGAAAAACTGGTTCACAAATAGGGTGGTGAATGAATGGAATGGTCTCAGTAGACAGGTAGTTAGTGCAGAGTCATTAGGGAGCTTTAAAGAGGGGCTGGATAGGTTCATGGATGGGGAAGAAAGGTGGATGTAGGTAGTGTTAGGTGACAGGAACTACCACGTGTAGGCCTCGCGGCCTCTTGTAGCTTCCTTATTTTCTTATGTTCTTATGTTTCTTATGTTCTGAAAAGGCCCGCTTCCCCCCTCTGTGTTGAAGGGGGACGAGAGTGGCCCTGGTGGCATGGCGTGGCCTTGTAGCTCAGTGGCGGCGACTGCGGGTCAGGGGAAGAGAGGTGGATGTAGGTAGAGTTAAGTAACAGGAACTACCTCGTGTAGGTCTCACAGCCTCTTGTAGCTTCCTTATTTTCTTATGTTCTTTCATATGAATATACAGGGTCATTTGCGCATATATTTCACTGTTATGTTGATAATCATACTATTATGAAACAAAATAAGCTGCCTCATAAAAGCAAACCAAATATTATGAGGTAAGGAAGCATGCAGTATTTTAAGAAGTTGCACAAAGTCTGTCGCTGCCTCCCCAGATCGCTCTAAATAAACTCATGTGAGGACCCGTCTGAGTGAATGTGTGTGTGTGTGTGTGTGTTAATTTTAGAAGAGCAGAAAAAAGGGTGAGAAGGAAAAAGAATCAGAAAATGGAGTAGGAGGAGGAGGGAGGACAGTGTTGGTACGGAAGTAATTGTTCAGATTAATTTTACATACAAAAGTTTCAATTTTTTTGATATATTTTATCCTCCTCCTCCTCCACTGACCAGGCATTCCTTCGGGATTACCACTCGCAAATTACTTATCTTCTGCCCCTCCACTTCTCCTTTCTCCATTCTCATCCTCCTTTCATTCACTTCTGTCTCCTTGTGTTTCTCTTCCTCCTCATACCCCCACCTCTCTCTTTCTTGATTACTTACTTACTTACTTACTTACACACACACACTCACACACACACACACACACAACATACATACATACATGCATACATGATACAGTAGTGACAATATCATATTAGAGGGAGTGTGTTTAGAAAGAGGAGGAAGGAGAGGAGGAGGAAGAGGAAAAGAAGGAGGAGGAAGAGAGAGAGAAATGAGTATGAAAGATGAGAAGAGAGAGAGTTTGTGTGCATGTGTGTCAGCGTATGCGATAAGGCCTTTTCCCCCCCTGTCATCATCATTTTCACTCCTACGTAGGTACGACTCTCCCATTTACCCTATGAACCAATCTCTCAGTCAAGTACAGGGAAGTCCCGAAGATACGAGCAGTTAGGTTCCACCTGGCATACTCGTAAAGCGAAATCTCGTATAGCGAAATACATAAAGAATGGTAAAATATAGGTTTGGTTCCAGGACCCCATCAAAGACATGTTTTACAAGCTAAAATAAACTGTAGGGTAGGGTGTCCCAAGATCATAGAGGGAAAAAATAAAACATGTTTTTTTCACTTGCTCGTGTTTTACTTCTGTTCACACATGCATAAGAAGAGTTCTTGTGAAATTAGATGAAATTCGGAGAATATTTAGGGGTCGCGACAAACTGAACAATTTTCTAATAACCTTCAAAAACAAAGAAAAACTCAAAACATCCCACATTTTTAGAAAGAAACTTATAAGGAAACCAAAACAGACAGTTTTCATTGTTTCCATTCAGAAAGCCTTCTTTTGAAGGTCCTCCTTCTTTTCCCGCCCCACAAGTTTCTGATGGTGGTGGACTAACTGGAGAAGATACTTCTCCTGTGCGGCCGACTTCGTGGACCCCAGGTAGCTGGACTAGGGCGATGCCCCGCTCCGCGGCATCGTTGACCACTCGGAGGCCAAGTGCCCGTTTCCGAGCGTCCTTGAATCGGTCGTCCTCCTCCCACAATGCCGGGTCCTTTGCCAGGAAGCCCTCGTCCGCGTCGAGTTTCTGAAAGAAGGACCATGTCTTCGAAGTGACGAAGGACGAGAGGGAGGAAGACCGTCATCTTTTTTCCCTCCAATCGCTTGAGTTCCTTCTTCGAGGCGGGCTTGTCCAATGCCTTGACCATCTGCTTCTTCTCCTCCACATCAATCCTTGAGTCGAAGAAGGCCAGTCCCGTGTTTTCCTCGGAAACGTACCACAGGTGGCTTCGCAGGGCTTGTTCTGCTGCCTTGGCAACGGTTTGGTCAGGGTATGTCTTGAGGATCTCGAGGAAGAGCACGTCGTTCAACGGAGCTTTCACAGAGATCGGTGCCTCATGCCATTGCTTGCAGTACACCAGAGCAATGAAGAGGGCCACTCGTTCCACTCCGGCCTTCTCTCGACCAGTCAGCGACAGCTGGGATTTCAGCATCTGAAGCTTGAGGCAGTAGATGGCCTTGGCCATCCACCGGGCTTGATGGAGAGCTCCAGGACGGCGGAATGGTTTGGCTGGACCTTCACCACCGAGGAACAGGTAGGAGAGACGGAGAAGTTCTTCATAGTCCTCCCTGGGATGGTTCTTCGACATCAGAGCCTCCTTCAGGAAGGCCAATGCGTCGTCCTTCAGCTTTCTGGCAGTGTCATTGGTGGCGAAGAACTCTACGAGGTCCTCCGATGTTTCCACCATCTCTGCGAGGAATCCACGAAGGACCATCGATCACGGAGTCGTTTGAAGATTCCAATGTCAGGACCAGAGGAAGAGCCGAGGCTGGCTTCGAAGACATCCTTGAGGATCACCTCGTGGACATGATGGCGGCAGGCCAACCAAAGCAAGCTTCGTCCGAGTTCTTGCTCAATCCGAATGCAAGCACCTTGCACCATGCCAGTGTTCGAAGCCGTGGTGTCGAAACAGAAGGCGATGATCTTGTCCCTGACGCCCGCTTCGTCCACCTCCTTCAAGACCACTGCAGCCACGTTTCTGCCAGTCGAATCCGAGCTTGCCGGGACCCCAAGAAGGAACTCGGTGTCATCTTCCCCTGTGAGGAGGATGGCGGTGCGGTCCTCCGTATCGCCAGAGAGGGACGGGAGGAGTTTTCCGTCCCAATGCAGGACCAACCTCTCAGGTATCTCCTGGTTCCGCAGTTCCATGATCTTCTCGGCGGCTTGTTCTCTCCCCGCAATTCGTGCTCGATGGACTGTGCTCTTCGAGACCGCCATACTCCATTGGATTTGTAGCATTGGATCTCGTATAACGGGACTTCCCTGTACAGGAAAATACCTTTTATCCGGATATATCCGGACTTCCGGGTAGCCGGTTAATGGAAAAGTCCGGTTAATGGGTACGTATACTTAGGAAAGATGCATTTACTAAAAAAAACATAATATTGTATGATTGTTTCTGTTACCTTATTAGTAGATCATTGTAGAACTGTAATTCACCATAAATAGACATCCCCAGCCCAACATAGCACTCCTGTTCTTGTTGACTATGCACGTATAAATGACACTCCCGTAATGTAGTACCGTAAATTATAAACTAAAGAAACTCTTTTGATGCGATGGAGGTACACTGGCAATGGCAGCTGGGATGGCGGGGTGCTACGAGAGCTCTGATTGGCCGAGTCTTTGTCTACGTGTCATGAAACGCGCTGCGCCATAGGCGGCCACCACGTGTGTACACAAGTGCTGCTTACCATAGAGAGAGAGAGAGAGAGAGAGAGGAAAGAGAGAGAGAGAGAGAGAGAGAGAGAGATAAGATAAGATTTTCATCCTATCTAGACACTTTGCAAGTACCAACTACAAGGTTATTGACTATACAAAGCGCCGCCACGTCAGCATGAACTAGGCGGACTCGAACCGCTGACCGAATGCACAGGGACGCTGCACATTGGGAACTCACGTCTCTACCAACCTTGCCACCCTGACGGGCAGAGAGAGAGAGAGAGAGAGAGAGTCTGTGAGTCCCCCTCCGGTGACAAGCTAGACTCGCCGCGGCACGGACCTGGCAACAATGTTAGATGGATGGATTTTCGACCCTATTGCGGGCTGCATATTAACTTCCCTTGACTCGCCCGGGATAAAGGAGGGTTTGGGCAATATAATGCCATACCTAACTCGATTTCGGTCATGGTGGCCGAAAAAATCTTTTTTTGAAAAAAGGTCTTTTACACTACCGGACTATGTTACTACATGCCTCGTATATGCAAAGACTTTTAACACGAAATTATATACTAAAGGAACACTTTGTTTTCTTCTATTTTATTTGTTTATTGTACTTACTGTAATTGTTTAGGGCTAGGCAGTCTGGTCAGAAAACTCCAGGTCCGTGTCGTCTGGGTTGTCTGACAGTGGTGATAGTGGCTCTTCAGGCACTGAGTCTTGGACAGATGATGGTCCAGGCACAGCAGGATGGGCTGTAGTTGATGGCCCCGGTACAGATACTGGCGCTTGTCTTTGTTTCATTGCGCGGGCGAACATTGTTTTGATATCGGTCTGCTTGAGTGCTTTGCGACGTTCATGTAGAGTCTTGTTTTGTAACATTATAAGTTGCATGACTTCTTGGAGAGATATAAATTGGTGACGTTGTGCAAAGTTGATGTAATTTTGTAAGCCGTTAAGTGCTGATTCCCATGACACTTTAACGGTTTCATCTTCCTCCTCACTTTCGCTCCCAGACGTTACCTGCTCATTTTCATTTTTTACGGCTGCAATTATTTGGTCGTCATCCATACTCATTGTCACAGAAATATCTTCATCAACTGCAAGCCACTCATCTAGTATATTTTCATCCATTCCTGCCATGTCGATGTGAGAGTCTTTGGAAGCCATCAGCTCACGGATTTGATCATATACTTTGTCTGACTCGTCCTCAGTAACTCTCGGGAATCCTTCGAATTCGGGTTCGTCCGATTTCTCACCAACATCCATGACTTGGGGCCATAATTTGCGCCAGCTTCGCTGCAGAGTGATTGGCTTTACACTATCCCATGCAAAAGACAACATGTATATGGCATCCTTGATGGTGATTGTTTTTTGGAATTCAGGAATGGTGCCCTCATAATTCACAAGGCGTCTCATGAAATCTTTACGGTACAACATTTTAACATTTTGGATAACGCCCTGATCCATCGGCTGCAAGATACTGGTCACATTAGGGGGCAGGTAAATCACAAAAATATTTCCACTTCTTAACTTGTCTGCAGGAGGATGAGCTTTACAATTGTCAAGAAAAAGCACAATTGTAGTGTTTTCAGGACGTCCCGTTTTTCTTAAATGTTCTTTTACACTAGGGACAAATACATGAAAAAACCACCAGGTAAATATTTCAGCATCCATCCATGAACTTTTCTGGTTTTTGTAGTCAACTGGAAGGTGTACAATTCCCTTCAGGCAGCGAGGCTTCCCATACTTGCCGATCACCAATAACTTTACCCTGTGAGTACCGGCGCCATTAGCACACAACAGTAAAGTTAGCCTCTCCTTGTTTGCTTTGTACCCAACTGCAGTTTTTTCATGTGCCAGAGCCAATGTGGTCTTTGGCAGACATCTGTAGAAAGCTCCGGTCTCGTCTGCATTGTAGATTTGTTCAGGGGTCAAATTATATTTCGCAACTGTTCTTGTAAAATAGTCCCGAAAGTTACTTGCAGCATTTTCATCAGCCGACTTTTTTTCTCCACTAACATCCAGCTTTCTAATACCATGGCGAATCTTGAATTTATTTAACCATCCAATCGTGTAACCACACTCTGACTGGACCCCCATTTTTTCATGGAAAGATTTCGCTTTTTCAATAATCATAGGGCCACTAACGCAAGTTCCTTCCGATCGTTTTAGGGCCAACCACTCATACACTGCCTTGTCTACCTCCTCCTGCTTTGGTTTTCGTAACGTTTTCCGCGATTCCACGCCTAGTCCAGTCTCAGACTTCAAATAAAATTGCTTTAGTTGTTTAGCCTGTGCTTTTATATCGTACATAGTTGACATGCCAATATTATATTGTTGTAGAATATTTTGTCTCCTCTCCCCACTTTCAAGTCTTTGGCAAATGTCTAGTTTGTCTTTAATCGATAATACAACACGTTTACGTGTTATTTTCTTTGCTGTAACTTTCGGCATGTTGAAAGTACGGATGACTCAAAATACCACTCCGGTCGTCGGGTAGCACTGACCTTGCCCACGGACTGATAAACACTGAATTATCATAGCACATGGCACATTATGGCGGGAATAAACAGGTGGCGATAGGTGGCGCTCACGTCTACGGCGGCAAAATTAAAAGTAAAATATTTTGTTACTTTTTTATTTTTTAATACTATTTACTTACCTGCCACAAATTCCGGTTATTGGGTTATTCCGGTTGTTGGGTATCCGGATAAAAGGTATTTTCCTGTATACGGTTGGCAGGCGGGGCAATTTTTTTGGTAAGTCTTCGGAACCAAATATACCACAAAGCTATTTCCACATTTGATAGCAAGAAACTTTATATCATGATGGGTTTGAATTGCCGGGACTGTTATACAGTATATCCGGGCAGATGAGCGGCTGGATCCAGATATCCGAATTAGGCCACCAAGATTAGCCGGTTATCCGGCCTAGAGCAATTTACCGGCTATCCGGTTATCTGGCCAAATCACTATCCGGTACAACCCTAGACCTTACCTTACAAATCCACAGTGACACTTGCCAGGGCTGCGTTCAGTAGCGGTCACCCCCCGCCCCCTCCGAACCCTCCCTACTGAACAATACTGAACGTATCACAATTTACATTGCTACCAAGATGGCAGCTGCCAAAATGTATCTGTGTCTATTCTTATTGTTGAAGAATAACTTGCTGATGACTCTGTATTTAACCCGGGAACTGAGGGAGTAAAGATTTGTTTAGTGCCACCAGTGCGGGGATGTGAGTAAAACAGTGACCATTACAGAATTGGATGAAAATCACATCAACGTCAAGGTAGTAAAAATCCGCATCCGGCAATATATCTATTTTTAACCCAAACGTATGGGGTTGTGGTGTGGTTGTGGTCGGGAGTTGAAATATCTGGCGCGAATGGCACCAAACAGCTACCGAGAGACTGCTGAGGTAGGGTGAGGGATGCCACTCCTTAGGATTTTTCCCAAGATTTTGAGGGGATTATTCAAGTATTTCTCGGGTAGTTTATCTCAAGGTAAGCATAGGTACCATTGTACCGTACCTTGAGATAAACTACTGGAGAAATACTTTAATAATCCCTCCAAAAGTCCCAAGATAGACAAAAAATATCCCAATGCCAGGACCTAAATCCCAAGATCTTGGGAAAAAACCCAAGGAGTGGTATATCTCTGCATACAGCGTAGCTAGGCAGATGGTAGTGTGTGTTATCGAGGGCTGACATCAAGGCGTATATGTTACACAGTTTGTAGACTTCTACGAATGTTGGCGCGGTTTTTGTATGCAATTGAAAATTGCGCTTCCGGAAGTTGCTGCAGTCGCTCAGCAGAGCCTTCCGGAAGGCTTGCCGCAGCCCACAGGTTAATGCAGCAAAAGTTATAGCAGCAGGCAATGAAATATTAAGGAGGCAAGAAGAGGAGAGCGAAGAGGAGAGGCATTCTTTGGCTTTTGCTTACATACCTTATTGTGGCGCGAGCTGGCAACTCAGTGGCAATCCACCTCCCAGATCTGTAGTGCGGGAGTAGCTTGCACTAGGCATACTGTATGCCTACGTCACCATGAGCCTTCGTGTGCACCCATGCGTGTTGTCTTACTGAACGCAGCTCTTGCCTGAAGACGCTATCAGTGCGCCAGAGTGCTCAGTGTACAGTAGTACTGCAGTTCAAGACTTCAGTATTAGCCATGTTTTGGTGAGTACAAGTAATACAATCTGTGCTGTTTTGGCACGTTTTGAGTGAGTTCTCATTGTGTGGAGGGGCTAGAGGTAACCATCGGATAATTCAAACTTTCGGCTAATTTGACCCAGGTTTCCCCCCCAATTAGTTTGAATTAGAGAGGGTTTACTGTATATATATATATACAGTCAAACCTCGATATAACGGACTCCATTTAAGCGACTTTTTTTTTTTTTTTTCTTTTTTTTTTTTTTTTGCATATCAGACTGCTTATTGCTGCTCGAATTGTCAACTCAACATAATTGTATTATTTTCTCATTTTACTTTGGAATGCTTGGGTTTTAACCCCTTCACTGCGGCTGGTACAAATACGGTCTCTCAGCTATTTAAGGGTTCACTGCGGCTGGTACATATATGGTTTCTGTATTTAAACTGCGCGCTCAATGATATTATGGGTAAATATTCGTTGTGATAGGCTTGTATGGCAACAGTGTCAAGTGTTGCGATATAATATAACCTCTTTTTCTGCTTGCGTGAGTTAGTGTGACTAATAAGGTCAAGCGGTACAGTACGACGTGTTGACGCTGCCGCGCCCTCTACTTCAATGGCGAGGCTAAATAGTCAAGATATTCAATATATTCTTGATGGATATAAAACAGAAGTATGAATGAATGCATGAATGAAGCATTTATGTACCAAAATAAGCTGTATTATGTTGAGTAGTAAGTACTTTCATTGTGCGTCTGGCAGCACGGTCACGGCCCGGTTGCTGCACTCTGACATAACTCTTCACTTAGCTGGTAGCCTCCACCAAGACGAAACATAGATTTTCTGGTATGGAATGAGCATCCTATTCATTTAGGCACTTTAAAATATGATCAGTAATTATTTTATATTTTAATTAAACCTGCCGCACAGGGGGGTAGGCCTATGAATTTGATATCCGCAGTGAAGGGGTTAAGGAGTTTTGATGTATCACATATTAAGATATATAAGGAAGGAGCCTGTGTTGCTAGTGATTTACTGGTAGAAGGTGTGTATTGTTTAAAATAGTGACTATTAGTGTTATGGCGTGGCCGCTGCTACGTCTGTCACCTCAACACCCTAAATCACCCTTATCTAAGGTGACACGCAGTGCTACACTGACCTAAATAGTGACACGTGTATAGAACTGCACTTCACAACCATATAATATATATAATAATGAGCATTAGTCATGATAATAAGCAAAACCTTTGGAAGCCACGGCTGAATCTGGCTCGTAGTTTGTTTACCTTTCACTAGAGCTTGAGCTTGACTAGCCAGACGGTGAGAGAAAGCATCAACATTTTAGGGATAACACATCACTTTACGGGAGACTTTTTCTTCCTTTTTATCTATTTTGGGGTTATTATAATGTCTCATGATGCTGCTGCTGCTGCCGCGGCCGCGCTGCCAGGCGTGGATGAGCGCCCTATAAGTATTTTCATGTCTTTACTCATATGTATGAATAATAGCAATTCAAATGTGATTATATGTCTACATTCAACTAGAATAATGAAATTTCATAGCATACCAAGCAGTAATGAGCGAGCCTGGATACTTACTACCTCTCCTAATACCAGTCCCGAACAGTCGTGGGCGAGTGTGCCAAATCCCTGATGTAGCGCCAGTCACTGTTTACCTCCCAACATAGCTACATGGTCTGGCTGTGTTTGAGATTATTTCTCATTTATTTCACGTGTAGGAGCGGACCAAATTCAGCATGTAGTGCCAGTCACTGTTTACCTCCCAACATAGCTACACAGTCTGGTTGTGTGTGATTATTTCTCATTTATTTCACATTTTTTTTTTTTTTTTTTAATATATATTTTTCCACCCTTGGGAAAATACCCTCGCTATAACGGACAATCTGTTTTAACAGACCACTCCTCCCCCCCTTTAGTCCGTTATATCGAGGTTTCACTGTATATATATATATATATATATATATATATATATATATATATAATATATATATATATATATATATATATATATATATATATATATATATATATATACATATTCATATACCTAAAGCAGAGATTCCATTCCTAAAGATTTTGCATGTACACACAAACCTCTGTTTTCCCGGACTAATAGGGGGGAGCACTGGTCCGGGAACTGCAAACGTCCGGGAATCGCAAAAGTCCGAGGCCATTACCCACCCCAGGATGTTTATCCTACTCTATTATTTACTGTCCGGCAACCACCAATATCAACTACCCTGCCGCGGACTTTTACGTCACTTTGTTGTTGTTTTTAGGGCTGCGAGGATCCCTTGGGGAACACTATGAGCCCTGGTGATGTCCTATGATGCTATCACAGGCGCTGTAGTTGACCTGTCTTCCTCAGGAAGGCACAGGTGAGGCGGATGACAGCGTGTTGCCAGGAGGGGTCGAGGTCAGCCGCCGCCAGCAGGGTGGGCAGGTCACAGGTCACAGGTGGCGACCTTCAGGGTGAGGAGTTGAGGGCGTAGCACTACACGGTGGGAGTGGAAGCGCGGACACTGCAACAGAAAGTGTTCAATAGTCTCAGAGACGTTCCTGCTCCAGGGGCAGTGGGGGTCAAGGGGGGACTGACGGAGGCGGTGCAGGTGAACCGTGAGTGTGTAATGTAAACAATACGACCGCTGAGCTTCTTCTTCTTGTGACCTTTGTCGCTTAGTATCACTTCATAGGTCCTCTTCCACTTTGTCTCCTTCGTTAACAAAACTTGTTAACTCTTCCCCTGTTTATTTCACCTGGGAAAGACATTTTGATCAGTTTTCAATCCTTTGATTATCATCCTAATTCATTGTCTCTTTTGTGTTCTTATATCCCTGCACTGCGTTAGGAAATCTTTGGTGAGGTTTACAATACTTTCAGTTTCCTTCCTGTCCCCATACAGCCCTAACACCGTACACAGGGCCCCGTCTTTCTGCTCTAGTCTCCTGTCCCACTCCTCTCTGCCTAGAGAATGCATGCTGCCACCTGGCGGGAGGCCAGCCGCCGCCAGCAGGGTGGGCAGGTTAAAGGTGGCGACGTTCAGGGTGAGGAGTTGAGAGCGTAGCACTACATGGTGGGAGTGGAAGTGCGGACACTGCAGCAGAAAGTGTTCAATAGTCTCAAGAGACGCTCCTGCACCAGGGGCAGTGGGGGTCAGGGACTGACGGAGGCGGTGCAGGTGAACTGTGAGTGTCTTGTGCCCAAATGTAAACAATACGACCGCTGAGCATGCTGCCACCTGGCAGGAGGCGCGGACACTGACCAGGGGTGACAGGAGACGCTCGGACTGCTGGACAACTTTGTCGATTTACGGACTGGACCAGGCATTTGTCCGGGACTCTGACATATCGCCGGCCCTCGGATTTTGTCCGGCAAATCCGATATCCGGGAAATGGAGGTCCGGGAAAACAAGGGTTGTGTGTACTAATACCCCGTCTTACCCTATGAAGTTAGGCAGAGATGTTAATCATCAGTTAAGTTTAGAGGTGAAAATATATGTATTCTTCATAGATCTATCATACATATATTTCACAGCAATCTACATGAAAGTTGCATTTATCAACAGAAATATCACCAAGTTACCATCAAGGTGCCATTCTACAAGTGGGACGCGATAGGGTTCTGGACAAAGAAAAGCTGAGCAAGTGTAAAGTGTCACCACAAAGATGTCAGTCGTGATTGAGACCACCATTGGGGATGTGACGGTGGACTTGCACACAGAGGCCAGACCCAGAGGTGAGTAATGAAATAATTACATGTATTAGCAAACCATCATTGCATGTGTTGTGCAAAAGCCGGAGATGAGTAATGTCCAGTAGCATACGTTTCAATCACTGTATACGCTGGAAAGTTAATATGTGGTTTCGTGAGGATGTAGAGAGACGCCAGGGTAGTTGAGGTAGTATAATTATGTAAATCTACAATATATACACTTAACGAAATGGACAGGAGTCCCTGAACCAATCTCCGTCCTACCCTTGCAATGGTTATAAGCACTCCCATCTGTAGTCGCCGGCGGTGAGCCGCCACTACCCTCTGTCATGCAGGTATCAACTACTCGTTTATCTATCACACATATACATCTGCTCCATTACTAAACATATAGTAAATAGCAAGTAATGTTTCTACCATAGAGTCAGGGTGGCAAGGTTGGTAGAGACGTGAGCTCGCAATGTGCAGCGTCCCTGTGCATTCGGTCAGCGGTTCGAGTCCGCCTAGTTCGTGCTGACGTGGCGGCGCTTTGTATAGTCAATAACCTTGTAGTTGGTACTTGCAAAGTGTCTAGATAGGATGAAAATCTTATCTTATCTTCTACCATAGAATAAACTGATAATATAACTACTCTATATAAATATCTATTATGTTACCATCTATTTATAAGAGACTAGCCGCAAAGCCGCCCTCCGGGCGGACTTTTTGGCTAGCTCCTGCGGAGGGCTATTGGTGGGCCGAAGGCCCACCAATAGCCTTGGTGGTGGTGGGTGGTGGGCATCTTAAGGGTGGTGGCCCTTTGGCCCACCACCTGTGTTTGGTGGGCCAAAGGCCCACCAAGCACAGACTCTCCAGATAGCCCCTTCTAGCTTTCCTGAAATCATGGATGTAGAAATGTATGTATTAACGCCAACCCATTCACATCACCCCCAACCCATTCACTCACCCATTACCCATCACCCCCCACCCATTCACTCACCCATTACCCATCACCCCCCACCCATTCACTCACCCATTACCCATCACCCCCCACCCATTCACTCACCCATTACCCATCACCACACACCCATTCCCTCACCCATTACCCATCACCCCCCATCTATTCCCTCACCCATTACCCATCACCCCCCACCCATTCACTCACCCATCACCCCACACCCATTACCCATCACCCCACTCATTCACTCACACATTACCCATCACCCTACATCAAGGTTTCCTCAATTCTCACAACCCACTTTTTTTTCACAATTCTCGCTAATAGGGTGCTAAAAAAAATAAAGAAAAGTGATCGGATCATCTCATAAGTGGGCTTAAAACCTTCCCCTGGTCAACCCGGTTCCAAAACTGTGCCATATGAGGGGATTGCGCCACTGGGGGCGGCACCTATCGCGGACACACCGACAGACACACACACACTTTCGCTTATATTATTATAGATGGAAATAAGCTAAGTGACCTCTCTACAAACTTGCCGGCTTCTCAATACTTGCTAGCCCAGCAGTAATGCAACTGGTGCCGGCAATACAATGTGCCACACCCATACCTATCACATCCATACATATGCCTTAATATCTTTTTTTCACTTTCAGCTCCCTGTAGACGGGCTGTTGGGTTTAGCTATGATGAAGTATAGTCAAATTGGGATGGATCCCAACAAAAATTCAATAACATTTAAAGGGAAGCAGTTAAAGGCGATGGATTCTCCTATGTCTCTGACTCCCCTATATGTCAAATCACTCGCAGGGAAGAGAGGCGATAAGCGAGGGACATCAACTGGTGTAGTTCCCTCAATTCATGTCTCTAACGTTCGCGTGAATCTCACAGCGGGCTGGAAATTCGTGAAAGCCACGATTGTCGGTGATCATGAAATCCCCGATCGTATGGCGATGCGTGTTCCAGTGGCGGTTCCTGATGCACCTATAGACAGTGAAGTATGTCTCGATGGCCCCAGTAAAGTAAAACGATTGGCCGTAGAGGCGACGCTTAGCACTGTCAGCGCAGGACATGTCACATCAGCATTGGTTGTTAACACCACAGGTATGCAAACACGGAGTTACCTATCATACCGGCAAAAATTGCGTTTATCATTCTCTGAAAAGTAAGCGGAGGGAATTTCAAGCCAAACTGCATCTGAAGCTATTCGTAGTGACCTCCCGGCGTACTGAACGCCGTAACCTCTCTGTAGGATTCTGTCATGGGTACCTGCCAGTACCCCGACAAAAGGTCCAAGCTACTGAAAATTGTATCACCCCGACCTAACGACATGAGCAGATCTTTTAGAACTGGTAATAGATACCTGTCATCTTCTGAGACCTGATTCACTCGCCGAAAGTCAATAACTGGGCGAAAAGTTCCATCCTTCTTTGGGACGAGGGACAAAGGACTGTTCCAGGGTGAGCACGAGTGTTGAAAAACTCCTTGCTCCAACATTTCCTCTACATGTGTATCTAGCACAGCCCGTTGGCTATGAGGTAGCCTGTAAGGAAGAATGTAGACAGGTTTGGTCCCTGGCCTGAGTTTAATGTGATGCTCCGCTTTATTGGTAGCACCAAGAGCTTCACCGGGGAGTGCAATGACATTTCGGTACTGACCCAAGCGTTCCAAGACCTGAGCTCTCTCAGGGTAGTCCACGATGTTGACAAGCAAACTTAGGGTTGGTACCAGGTCCTGGTCGATGTCAACTGCGGACTTCTGCACCGTAGCGACACAAGCAGTAGGCAACTCCAATGGTTCAGATACCACCTTTCCATCATACACCAACCCTTCCCCAAGGAAAACTCCATGTTTAACTCGCACTCGTCCACCCGTGATGTTGACAACCAATGCTGATGTGACATGTCCTGCGCTGACAGTGCAAAGTATCGCCTCTACGGCCAATCGTTTTACTTTACTGGGGACATCGAGACATATCGTATTTTACGGCTTATAAGACTCACTTTTTTTCCTAAAAAATACCCTGAAAAATACTCGTGCGTCTTTCAAGACGAATGTTGGAATGAGACTGCCGCCAAGACTGGCGGGAGCCGTTCTGCGGCAACTTCCACCTCGGCAGATTGGCACCAACAGCACCACCTATTGTCTTCTAGTGTTGATGTATCATTTACCACCAGGCTGTCACACGTATCACAAGCTAAGACTCTATATGAGTCTGCCACCAAGACTGGCGGGAGCCGTTCCGCGGGAACTCGTGGTCACTAGCAATCATTCCACCGCCCTACGGTTGACCTGACACCTGGATTTCATACCATGTGGATTGCCTCCCTGTCCGTGCCTCGGCCGCACTCTAGGGGATTATCGGGCTGTCTCCTCGCATCATGCCCACGTGGCCACCCAGCCCAGACCCACACTTCAAACCTGCCCGTGCCATGCTTGGACAGGTCCATGACGCCCATCCCGCGTCTTGATGCTGGTGACGCCCACTGATTTACATGACTACTGTGCTATATTTACATCCACCATCTATGCAAAGTTGCATATGAGGCTATTAGCTCATTCTCTTTCTATTATTTACTTGTGGTTATTATTTTGTTTTAAATGATGTTTTATTACGCCCGCCATCTATGCCAGTGGTTCTTAAACTTTTTGGCCTGCGACCCCTCCAAATAACTTTGAAAGGCTTAGAACATAAGAACAAGAAAATAAGGAAGCTACAAGAGGCCGTGAGACCTACACGTGGTAGTTCCTGTTACCTAACACTACCTACATCCACCTTTCATCCCCATCTATGAATTTATCTAGCCTCCCTTTAAAGCTCTCTAATGACTCCGCACTAACTACCTGTCAACTGAGTCTATTCCAATCATTTACCACCCTATTTGTGAACCAGTTTTTCCCTATTTCTTTTTAAATCTACACTTCTCCATCTTGAATCCATTACTTCTTGTTCTACCCTGGTTAATAGCCGTAAGAACTTTTCCTACCTCTCCTTTATTAAATCCCTTTATCCTCTTAAAAACTTCTATCAGATTGCCCCTTACTCTGCATCTCTCGAGTGAGTGTAAATTTAATAGCTCCAATCTCTTCTCATAACTAAAGTTACGTATCCCTTGAATCATTTTGGTCATCCTTCTCTGCACTGATTCTAACAAGGCTATATCCATTTTGTAATATGGAGACCAAAACTGAACCACATAGTCTAGGTGAGGCCTGCCTAGAGACAGATAAAGCCTTAGAATAACTTCTGCACTTCAAATTTTAACACTTCTGGTAATGAATCCTAACACTCTATTAGCTCTATTTCTAACCTCAATACATTGTTTCCTAGGTCGGAGGTCTGAGCTCACCCTCACTCCAAGATAAGAACATAAGAAAATAACGAAGCTACAAGAGGCCGTGAGGCCTACACGTGGTAGTTCCTGTCACCTAACACTACCTACATCCACCTTTCCTCCCCATCCATGAACCTGTCCAGCCCCTCTTTAAAGCTCCCCAATGACTCTGCACTAACTACCTGTCTATTGAGTCCATTCCAATCATTCACCACCCTATTTGTGAACCAGTTTTTCCCTATTTCCTTTCTAAATCTACGCCCTTCCAGTTTGAATCCATTACTTCTTGTTCTACCCTGGTTAAAAGCTGTAAAAACTTTTCCTACCTCTCCTTTATTAAGTCCCTTTATCCACTTAAAAACTTCTATCAGATCGCCCCTTACTCTGCGTCTCTCGAGTGAGTGTAACTTTAATAACTTCAATCTCTTCTCATAACTAAAGTTACGCATTCCTTGTATCATTTTGGTCATCCTTCTCTGCGCTGATTCTAACAAGGCTATATCCATCCTGTAATATGGAGACCAAAACTGAACCGCATAGTCTAGGTGAGGTCTGACTAGAGCCAGATAAGGCTTTAGAATAACTTCCGCACTTCTACTTTTAACACTTCTGGTAATGAATGGACATTCTATTAGCTCTATTTCTGGCCTCAATACATTGTTTCCTAGGTCGGAGGTCTGGGCTCACCCTCACTCCAAGATCTTTTTCACCTTCTGATCTTTTCAGCGATACATTGCTTATGGTGTATCTATTACCAGGGTTTTTTCTACCAACATTCATAATGCTGCACTTATCAATATTAAATTCCATCTGCCATCTGACTGCCCACTCATTACGTTTATCTAAGTCTCCCTGCAATATGTTTACATCAGACAGTGTTAGAGTAGGGGGTCTCACCAATAAAGGTTGCACCGCTCGGGAATCGAACCCGGGACCTTCCGCTTGCCGGGCGGCTGTGCTACCCGTTACACCACGGGAACCTTCTAGTGACAACCCACACAGCCAGCATCCGTTTTTATAACGTTAACACAACACTGCAATGTATCCCTGGCATATAGTGCAACTCCTCCGCCTCTCCTTCCTAACCTGTCCTTATGAAATAACTTATATCTCACTATCTCAACTTTTGGATTAAATACCGTATTTGCCGGCGCATCAGACGCACTGCCGCATAAGACGCACCCGTATTTTACATTAATATTTAGAGAAAAAAATTATTAGTGTTTTGAGGACATATTTACTTCTCGTAAATTTATTAAAGTTATTAAAAAAAAGATTTTGTAAGGGAAAGCAAATGATTTTGAGCATGTACCCAAATACAATATTCACAGTGCAGTGAATGTGAATGAAAAATTATACTAGTTAAAATGTAAAGAGAATGTGTAGGGTAACCAAATTCGGTCATCATTTATTGCAGGATGATCCACGAATTGATATTCTAGTATTATCTACCTATGACATTTAGCTTAGATTTAATGTTGTAAGTATGCCTTTGTTGCTTTTCTGCTATGTGTTTAGACTTTGTGGAAAATTAGCAGTAGGCTAAAGACAGTGGTATTATTTCGGTAGTGGGCTTTCAAAAGTCCTAGGATTTTTACCTCCATTATCGTGCATCTTTGTTCATTCTGTGTATTTTGAGCCCCATTTCCCATGGCGCAATCGAATAATAATGGCATTGGCAGTATGAAGCTTAGCAATGTTTGCGGGGCGGGCCTGGAGGGGCAGGGCGGGCACCCCCTCCCACACATATGTAAACAAACATTGATTTCCGACAAAAACGAGAGCCAGATTAATTCAGAACACCAAAACTATCCAGGAAAACTAAGTTTTGGCCTCGAAACCGGTGGTTGCCCAATAACAAAAAATTACCAAGCTATTACAGTGTAAGGTAACCATCTCTACCTTTTTGTTATAGTTGAAGGGCAACGATGTCGGGATCGAAGATATTCGCCATGGTTTACACCTGTGAATCTATCACAGTCGTTCACAGTCGTTCAGTAAGATCTTTCTCACCTTCTGATCTTTTCAGCGATACATTGTGTATGGTGTATCTATTACCAGGGTTTTTCTACCAAAATTCATAACGCTGCACTTATCAATATTAAATTCCATCTGCCATCTGACTACCACTCATTAAGTTTATCTAAGTCTCCCTGCAATATGTTTACATCAGACTGTGATCCAATAATCCTACCTAACTTAGTATCATCAGCAAACTTGCTGATATCACTGCTAATCCCACTATCCAAGTCGTTGATGTAAATAAAAAATAGTAATGGACCCAAAACAGACCCTTGTGGAACTCCACTTGTCACCTGTCTCCATTCAGATTTATAACCATTAATTGTAACCCTTTGTTGCCTATCACTTAGCCAAGCTCTGATCCTTCCCATCTGTTCGCCCCTGGAACAGCTGGAGGGCAGGGCGAATAGGCGAAGATGTGTGGAGTGGTGCAAGGGGGCTCACGTACCAGCCGCCTGGTCCGGTCAGGTAGGGGAGGATGTAAACACCATGGCCGCTCGTTCCAGACTGACTTTATTTCACACTCGCGCTCAATATTACACTTAGTGAAACAAGTGTTAACTATCCCAAAACTATCAAAATAAGCAAAGCAAAATTAAGTGAATTAAATAAACCCCAATGGTCCAAAGGTACAAACCCATTCCCAACACCATCTATTCCATGAGCCTTAAACTTTATTTAAGTGTCGCTCGTGTGTTACCTTGTCGTATGCCTTACTAAAGTTCAGGTATATTATATCATAATCCTTATCATTATCTGCCTTCTCATAAACTTTCCTATAAAAACTCAATAAATTGGTGAGACATGACCTACCCTTGGTGAATCCATGTTGTGAATCATTGATCAAACTATGTTTTTCTAAATGCTCTCTAATGTTTTTTGCAATAATAGATTCCAATAATTTACCTCCCACTGACGTTAAGACTAACGGGTCGATAGTTTGACTTTAGTCCTGTCTCCCTTCTTAAATATGGGGACTATATTTCCTTTCCTCCACAATAATGGCACATCGCCTATATCAACCGATTTCCTAAAAATGTGCACTAACGACTCACTAACAACCTCTTTGCATTCTTTTAATACTCTGGGATAAACTTCATCTGGTTCTGGCGACTTAAAATTCTTCCTTTTATCTATACCCTCTTCCACCATTTCCCTAGTTATCACAATATCTTTGAGTTTCTCCTCATCGCTTCCTTTAACATCTGGTCATCGGCTTGTGATCCCCCCCCCTCCCATTACCAAAGCATTTCTGACAATCTGACGTATTTGCTTTTTTTTTCTTCTCTCTCTCTCTCTCTCTCTCTCTCTCTCTCTCTCTCTCTCTCTCTCTCTCTCTCTCTCTCTCTCTCTCTCTCTCTCTCTCTCTACCCATCAGGGTGGCGCGGTTGGTAGAGTCACGGATTCGCGTGCAGAGTCTCTGCATTCGGTCAGCGGTTCGAGTCCACCAAGTTCGTCCTGGCGTGGTGGCGCTTTGCAAAGTCAATAACCTTATAGTTGGTACTTGCAAAGTGTCTAGATAGGATCAAAGTATCTTATCTTATCTTCTCTCTCTCTCTCTCTCTCTCTCTCTCTCTCTCTCTCTCTCTCTCTCTCTCTCTCTCTCTCTCTCTCTCTCTCTCTCTCTCTCTCTCTCTCTCTCTCTCGAAATTCCCTACACAATTGGGCATATGGTTTCTGTTAACCTTTATGGATTCTAAGAGCCTCCTCTCTCTGAGTTTTCCGTCGCAAATCAATAGTTTCGGAGATATAGAACATTTTAGGTGGGAGGAGGAATACATCTGCTCTGTTTACAAAATTCCACCCTCTTCCTCTTCCTCTTCGTGTGACCGTCATCGCTTTTGTTTCGTTCCTCTTCTTGTGACCTCTACTGCTTAGTATAGTATTAGGGTTAGTATAGCTTGTACACTAAAACCCTTATAACTCGGCACGATAGGGGCTCTGGCTCTTGCCAAGGCAGTATGAGGTATTCAATATGCCGAATTATGCAAATGCCCTCCTCTGATATGGATAAAAAAAAAAAATTGTAAATAATTTGTACCCATAAATACCACTCATAAATCTACTTAAAATCTTTTTGCACCATCGAGTGGCCTAAGAACACCCACATGCCCTGTACATTAACTCTACCTTCGACTGCGAGTGCATCGGAGGACACAGGGGGGCGGCATGAGCCTCTAATCACAGGCGTCACTATAACAATCCTGCCTGCGCTACCACGGGCGAGGGCCAACCATCACAGCCCTCAAGTGAGCCTCCAGGGCCTACCATCTGAGCCCTGGAGGTCACTGCCTACAAGCACTATAGGCAAAGATGTAAAAAAAAAAAAATTATAATAATAATAATAAATTACTCGGCAACATGACATTTCATAATTTTTTGCCGACTGTCTTTGCCTTGCCGAGTTATATCAAATTCCAAGTTATACAATGCCGAGTTATAAGGGTTTTAGTGTATGTAGTTTTGTTTTGTTTTTTCCTTTTGTTTGTGTTTTTCTCTACAGGAGCAGCCGGTTGAAAGGCCTGGCCTATGAAGAATAGGCCACCTGTAACATCAAGATCAAGATCAAGTATCGCTTCGTAGGTCCTCAGTTCTCCTCTTCCTCCTCCTCTCCTTTAATCTAGTGTTGGCCGAAGCCACCACCCCGGGAGGCGGGTCACAAACTCCCGGCTAACACCCGGTACCCATTAACTGCTGGGTAGACAGGGGCTCGGGGTATTTTCAGGGTATTTTTTGGGGGAAAAGGTGTCTTATAAGCAGTAAAATACGGTAGGTACACCTCGCACCGGAGTAAATAAGCATTTTTACAGTGTTTTCAATACCCGAGTTTAGCGCTATGCCTTGTGAAGAAAGCAAGCGCCAAACTCGGGAGGGTACTGTAGTTGAAAAGGTAAGAAAGAACCCAAACTGTTCTACAGATTTATCAATGGAAGAATAAAGCATAAGGACAAAGTGGAGAGGCTGAAAGAAGATAATTGATATATGAAGATCCAAAAATATTGAGTGAAATTTTAAATAAAAACTCAGCAACTATTCACAAAAGAATCAAAATTCCATGAACTGCAAGGAATGAAAAAAGTCAGAAAGGATTGGAAAATACAAATAGAGAAAGAGGAAGTTTGTGCATTGTTAAAGGAATTGGAAGAGAGGAAAGCAATAGGACCAGCCGGATATCAGGTTATGTTTTAAAAGAGTGGAGAAAGCAGTTGGTTGAACCAGTATATGATATAATAAAGTGCTCATTAACAACAGGAAAAGTGCCAAAGGAGTGGAAGAGAGCAGATATAGTGCCAATACATAAAAATGGGAAGAAGGATGAACCACTAAATTATAGACCAGTGTCATTAACTAGCACAGTATGCAAGATATGTGAGAAAATAATAAAGAAGCAATGGACGGAATACGTAGAAAATTAAGGTATAATACAGACTGGCAGTCTGGTTTTAGGAAAAAGTGATCATGTGTGGCCAACTTAATAAGCTTTTACTCAAGACTAATTGATACAACACAAGAAAGAGATGGATGGGCAGACTGTGTATATCTAGATATTAAAAAGGCATTTGATAAAGTTCCACATGAGAGACTACTTTGGAAATTGGAAAATATAGGAGGAATCACACGGGTGATAAAAAAAAAAACCCTGGTTGGAAAGTTACTTGAGAGGAAGAGAAATGAGAACAGTAGTGAAGGATGAAAAGTCTGAATGGAGAAAGGTATTTAGTGGGGTACCACAAGGACCAGTGTTGGCACCAATAATGTTCACGATTTACGTCAATGACATGACGGAGGAAATAAATAGTTATATTAGTCTATTTGCGGATGTTACAAAACTATTAAGAGAAATAATAAGCTATAAAGATTGTGAAACACTACAAAATGACCTGAACAAGATCTACGAATGGAGCAGAAGATGGGAAATGGAATTTAATGTAAATAAGTGTCATGTGATGGAAATTGGAAAAAGCGAAGATATATAAATGGCCAAATAAAATGGGAAATAAAAAAATTGCAAAGGTTTATGAGGAAAAGGACCTGGGAGTTTTAATGCAGAATAACCTACAACCAGAAAAACATATATATAAAATATTTGGAGATACATACAGGATGTTAAAGAATATTAGAGTGGCATTTCATTACATGGACACAAATATGATGAGAAAGATAATTATTACAATGATCCAACCCCAAATGGAATATGCTGCCATTGTATGGTCCCCATATATACAGTGGGCGCAAAAAAAAGTGTTACATTGCAATATTTCATCATAAAATGGCATAATTAAAACACATATAAATGCATTTAAATGGGTTTATTCATAGAAAAACATGGAAACATATCATAAAGGAATATATACATTAATATTTGGTCATATTTCCCTTGACCTTGATGACCCGCCTCATCCTCCGTGGCATGGAATCCTGGAATCACTCATGGAATTCCGCAGCAATTATGATGACAGAGACACCCTGTTCAATTTTTGTGAGAGCCCTGGTCTTGTCCTCTCCCGTCATATGCTTCGAAGCCATCCTCGACAATCGTGGGCGGTGTGGAAGGGGGGGTCAAAAAGTACTGTGACGCAGTAAAATGAGCGTGGCTGGAGGGTGGAGCGGCACCCCCCCACCCCCCCACACCACCCCACGTCAACGTCTGGCTCACACTGAATGGCTGGGCTGCACACAACCTGTCTTACTAACCAAGTTCTATCGCCAGACGTACGATAAAACCGTAAAAAATTAACCGCGTTCTTTGAAACAAAGAAAATATTGTTACATATTTTCCATGTAACATTTTTTTTTCCGCAAGAAGTGTCACTTTTTTTTTGCGCCCACTGTAAAGGAGCATGTGAAAAAGTTGGAGAGGATACAGAGAATGGCAACAAAGATGGTACCAGAGCTAGAAAAACTTTCTTATGAGGAAAGTTTGAAGGAAATATAGTTACCAACACTCGAGCAGAGAAGAGAAAGAGGAGACTTAATAACAATTTTTAAGCTGATAACTAAGATGGAAGAAACAGACAATGAGAGACTACTGACTCGGAAACATAGAGAAGGTCGATACACAAGAGGACATACAAAACAACTAGGAAAAGGGAGAAGCCTGAACAACATAAAGAAGTACAGCTTCCCTCATTGTCAGGGCCGAGGTGGCTATCAATTAATATTACCAAACCTAAGAAATGTGGGGGAAGAAAAATCAAGGAGTATAATTACCCCGAATATATTTACACAACAAAATTAAATAATATATGGCTAGCCGCCAAATAACAATCACCCGATCAACGTCTGCAATGATGTAGGGGTAATGTCACCCTAAGAACTCCCTGGAACACAGCTCGCAGAGAGGTGAATTGCAGCAGCAATCGTCAGCACCGTAGAATAACTTCATACTGCAGGGAGCGTTGAATGGTTGCGGGACAGCTGAAGGGCCAACTGCAAGAAAGCCCACGTCTTCAGTATGGCCTTCTAGGGATGAGAAGAGCAGCTTGGTGGTGGAGGTGTTGTTGGAGGGGAGAGCTATGGCTGTCTGCCTTAATCGTGGCGGCGAGGCTCCGTCATTAACTTGGGTAGAGTACCCCCCCTTACCCTGGGACAGGGGCTGGAAGTGTTGACGTGGAGAGTCGAGTAGCTGCGCTTGAAGCCCCGAAGCACGCCGCTTGGTGAAGGTGAAAGTGGTAATCACCGTTACTGTGACGAGGGAGGTGTAGTTCAGGTGTAGTTCCTCACACTCATGGAAATGTAGAAGTTTGGAATGGACTAAATGAGGAGGTGATATCGGCACATAATGTGCACCAATTGAAAGAAAGACTGGATAAATGTAGATACGGAGACGGGACCACACGAGTGTAGCTCAAGCCCTGTAAAACACAACTAGGTAAATACACACACACACACACACAGGCATTTGATAAAGATCCCCATGAGAGGCTACTTTGGAAATTGGAAAATATAGGAGGAATCAAATAGATGATCAAAACCTGGATGGAAAGTTACCTAAAAGGAAGAGAAATGAGAACAGTAGTGAAGAAATCACTACTCAATCACTGAAAAATCTGAATGGAGAAAGGTATTTAATGGGGTACCACAAGGATCAGTGTTGGCACCAATAATGTTCATGATTTATGTCAATGATATGATTGATGAAATAAAAAGTTCTATTAGTTTGTTTGCAGATGATGCAAAACTATTAATATAAATATAAAGCTATTAAGATTGTGAAACACTACAAAATGACCTGAACAAGATCTACGAATAGAGCAAAAGATGGGAAATGGAATTTAGTGTGAATAAATGTCATGTGATGGAAATTGGAAAAAGTGAAAAGCATATAAATGGCCATATAAAATGGGAAATGAAGTAATGGACCCTACCCATAACTACATCACGGTTTGTTTACATCGGTGCATTGTGGGGATAAGTCTGGGTCGCCGCGGGTAGACCTACGAAGGGAAAACTACGACGATGGAAAAATTTAGTTATTTTGTGTGAAATTGATATTCCAGGTGCTATATTACTGTGCTCTGTTCTCGCTGACAACACTATAGAGAAGATCTGAGGTAATGGCTGATGTGCAGAGGCTTCTAAACCAAGAAAACAGAGTCATAACAGAGCCTCGTCAAGAGGTAAGCAACTGGTAGGTACGTACTGTGTCCCTACCACTTGCTTACTTCTTAATGAGACTCTGCTGTGACTGTTTTCTTGGTTTAGAAGCCTCTGCACATCAACCATCACCTCAGGTCTTCTCTATGTTGTCAGCGAGAACAGCACGGAAATATAGCACCTGGAATATCAATTTCGCCCAAAACAACTCAAAAAAAATTCTGCGTTGTAGTCTTCTCTTTGTAGGTTGTATATTCATGGTTATGATAGTATTAAAATTCCTTATTAATTGAGTTCCTTTTGTTGTCTTTCCTCATAATAAATAGTGGTACATCATGGTTTAAGTGTTACTTGACGAGCCTATGCATACTCTGAGTCTATACCAACATCACCAACCTTTGCTTTGATTTATCTTATTACTCCATCCATAAACAAGTTGCATAACCACGGTGATATTACCCATCCTTGCCTCATGGTACCTGGTACTAGTCTACCAAAATTTTTGTCCCTACACAAATCGGGAAAACTCGCCGACGGTAATGGTTAGGTTAGATTTTGCTTTGATTTATCTTATTACTCCATCCATAAGCAAGTTGCATAACCACGGTGACATTACCTATCCTTGCCTCATGGTACCTGGTACTCTCGTCTACCGAAATGCTCCTCCCTACACAAATCGGAAAACTCGCCGACGGTAATGGTTAGGTTAGGTTACCGTTAGGTAACCTAAGGTTACCTAAGCTGTGGTAAATGTGGTATAATTCCAGGGCTGTGATTAGCTAGATTGGCAATGTTGTTACCAGGTTGGCTTATATTTAGCTTCATTGAGTCATCATGTACTCCACAGTGATGAGGCAAACTGTATGGTGAAATCATAATTGGAAGAGTACAAAAAATCACAAATGGCAAGGTTAGTGAGGAGCAAGGCAGATTTAGAACTGGGAAAGGTTGTGTAGATCAGATCTTAGATATGCGAATGATAATTAAGACAATGTTAGCAAAATACAGGAAGATGTATGCTGCATTCATGGATTTAGAGAAAGCATAGGTAAATATCCAGATGAACACCGAACTCACTTTGGTGGACGAAACTATTTTTTTCTGGTGTGTTTTTGTGTTTTTGAATGAATCTGCTAGCCATTTCTGTCACAATTTTTTTTTTTTTTTTTTTTTTTTTTTTTTTTTTGCAAAAATGACAAAAAAAAAATGAACCTAAACCTAACCTAACCTTTACCTATACCTAACCCAACCCATACCTAACCTAATCTATACCTAACCTAACCTTTAGCTAACTATAAAAATTAAAAAAAAAAAAAAAAAAAAAAAAAAAGCAACAGAAACGGTTAGCAGATTCATTCAAAACAAATAAAAACACCCCAGAAAAAAATAGTTTCGTCCACCAAAGTGAGTTCGGTGTTCATCTGGACTAATACCAAAGCATATGACAGAGTAGACTGGGAGGGACTGTGGGATGTATTGAAGGGTTAAAGAGTGTGTATGGAGTGGAGTATGTATGTATAACTAATAAGCTTTTACCTGTGATTATGAACACCTAACCTAACTGACCTTTACCTAACCTAACGGTAACCTAACCTAACCATTACCGTCGGCGAGTTTTCCTGATTTGTGTAGGGACGAGCATTTCGGTAGACGACAGTACCAGGTACCATGAGGCATTACCCATCCTTGGATGGGTAATGCCACTGTGGTTATGCAACTTGTTTATGCATGGAGTAATAAGATAAATCAAAGCAAAGGTTGGTGATGTTGGTATAGACTCAGAGTATGCATAGGCTCGTCAAGTAACACTTAAACCATGATGTACCACTACTTATTATGAGGAAAGACAACAAAAGGAACTCAATTAATAAGGTATTTTAATACTATCATAACCATGAATATGAGGCGCGCCGCGGCAGAAGGGTACTATGCAACAAAATCAATATTCGCCAGAAAACGCAGTTAAAGATTGGGAATGTTTGGGAATGATTAGCTCAAGAACTGTTTGAGTTAGAATGAAGTGTTGTATATCAAATAAAAGCTGAGGAACTCCGCTTTTATTTGATGTAGAAAAAAAATCTAATATCAAATTGTTATTGGTACTGATTATTTTTCTTTATATTCACCCATCCATGCGTAGACAGCCGAGTCTTGACTTCCACTTGCATTTCCCCCGGCCCTCTCCCTTCCCCTCAACCCTCCCACCCCACCCTCCATGCCTTTACTCGTACTCCAACAGCTCGTCCAGGTCATCGGGGTCCTCGTCAGGTGGGACGTCTTCGGTTAGGCCAACTGTGTGTGCGTCAATTTTATTGTTGTAGAAGGTTTGTTTGTTGACAGGCATGAGGTCGAGGAGGTACTGAAGGTCACGCACTTTTTCCTTTTTGAGGGCTAAGGGGCGGCTGTAGTGCTTGGGGAGGTGGGGGGCGGAGAGGTCAAGCACCTTATGGGACCAGGCTGCCCCGTCCCTTCTGCAGTCTGACTTCGGTGATGTTCTCGCTGTCAGCCTCGTAGTCTGACTTCAGTAGGCAGCCCTCACGGAACGCCAAACGCAGGAGGATTTTCATTGGCTCTATTGTCACTGCTGGAATAATCCATGATAATGGCGAAAGTAATGCGTAAATCCAGAGAAAGCACTCGTTGCTTTCTCACGAGTGCTTTCTCTGCGTTGGGAGGGAAGGAAGGCGGCAGTGGTGGGGATCCGACGCTCTCATTGGCTCAACGTTCTGAAATCACGGAGTGCGTCTCGTCTCCCATTGGCTGGTTGAGTGCGTGTGGAGTTAGGTCCTTTCTGCCACGGCGCTCCCTGCCTGCACGTGTTCTAAGTAATCGAAGCAGAAAATCACTTTGTAAACAATAGGACTTTCGACCTTATGGAAATGTCGGAAGAATGATGCTAACTCCACCATCCTGTAGAGCGGGAATGCAGATCTCTGTCGATGTAAATATCTCATTTTTTGGCCGCGGTGGCGGTTAGTACCCTTCTGCCGCGGCGCGCCTCATATGTACAACCTACAAAGAGAAGACTACGACGATGAAAAAAATTTGAGTTGTTTTGGGCGAAATTGATATTCCAGGTGCTATATTTCCGAGCTCTGTTCTCGCTGACAACATAGAGAAGACCTGAGGTATTGGTTGATGTGCAGAGGCTTCTAAATCAAGAAAACAGTCACAGCAGAGTCTCATTAAGAAGTAAGCAAGTGGTAGGGACACAGTACGTACCTACCAGTTGCTTACCTCTTGATGAGGCTCTGTTATGACTCTGTTTTCTTGGTTTAGAAGCCTCTGCACATCAGCCATTACCTCAGATCTTCTCTATAGTGTTGTCAGCGAGAACAGAGCACAGTAATATAGCACCTGGAATATCAATTTCGAGCAAAATAACTCTAAATTCTTCCATCGCCGTAGTTTTCCCTTCGTAGGTCCACCCGCGGCGACCCAGACTTATCCCCACAATGCACCGATGTAAACAAACTGTGATGTAGTTATGTCTGGGGCCCATTACAAGGTTCATAAAGAAAAGGACCTGGGAGTGATAATGCAGAATAACCTACAACCAGAAAAACATATAAATAAAATATTTGGAGATACATGCAGGGTGTTAAAGAATATTAGAGTGGCATTTCATTACATGGACACAAATATGATGAGAAAGATAATTACTACAATGATCCGACCAAAAATGGAATATGCTGCCATTGTGTGGTCCCCATATAAAAAGAAGCATGTGAAAATGTTGGAGAGGATACAGAGAATGGCTACAAAGATGGTACCAGAGCTAGAAGAACTTTCTTATGAGGAAAGGTTGAAGGAAATCAAGTTACCAACACTTGAGCAGAGAAGAGAAAGAGGAGACTTAATAACAATTTGTAAACTGATAACTAAGATGGAAGAAACAGGCAATGAGAGACTACTGACTCAGAAACAAAGAGAAGTTCGATACACAAGAGGACATACAAAAAAATTAGAAAAGGGAGATGCCTGAACAACATAAAGAAGTACAACTTCTCTCATAGAAATGTAGAAGTTTGGAATGGACTAAATGAGGTGATATCGGCAAATAATGTGCACCAATTTATTTATATATATATATATTTTTTTTTATACATCTTGTGCCTATAGCCCCTGTAGGCAGTGACTTCCAAGGCTGGTATGGTAGGCCCTAGAGGTTCACTTGAGGGCTGTGATGGTTGGCCCTCGTCTGTGGTGGCACAGGCAGGATTCTTATAGTGACACCTGTGATTTGAGGTTCATGCTGCCACCCTGTGTCCTCCGATGCACTCACAATCGAAGGTAGAGTTAATGGGCAGGGCATGTGGGTGTTCTTAGCAAGGCTTTGAAACGGTTTATAGGAACGAAAACGAAAACCGAAAGGAACAAAATTATGCTGGGAAAAAAAAACGGAAACCAAAACGTTATCATATTTTTTGATAAAGTTTGATCATTTTGAGCAAAAACGCTATTTTATAATCCCTATAACCGGTTAATAACGTTATTTTTTCGTTCCATGCCATATTTGGTCAATAATCCATTTTCACTTCCAATAGCCAAATGATTGAAGTAAATACATCGGTATTACATACATACATGAATTAAATCTACTGTATTTGTACATTTGGCAATTGACAATGTAGTTTTGTTTCAAATATGCACCACTTTTCATTTAATTTGTGAAGAGTAACTATTTTTTACCTTTTATAATTATGAATTTTTGTCTTCGTGATGTGCATCACGTTCCCTTATTTTATTATACTTTCCATTCATGCAAACATTGAGCTATGCTACTGCAGTTGGGTTTAAGAACATGCTTAGATTAATATGCAGTATTAAAAACTAGATAATATATCATGAGTATGTGCTTAAACTTTTAACTGTGTTTATAGCCTAATGCTTGGTGCACCGAATTTTGGTGTGAGTGTCCTAGGTTCGAGTCCTTAGAGTACCACATGTAGTCATTGATTTCATTGATTAGGTTTTTAATTAGTGGATTGGTGATATTACGAATGAATTCAGGTTCAGGAGTAATTCTTAGCGAGATCTTCCCTTGTGCTTAAGGTCCCATCAATTACACCTTCCATTCATGCAATCATTGAGCTATGATACTGCAGCTGGGTTTAAGAACATGCTTAGATAAATATCCAGTATTCGAAAAATGGATAATATATCGTGAGTATGTGCTTAAACTTTTAACTGTGTTCATAGCCTAATGCTTGGTGCGCCAAATTTTGGTGTGAGTGTCCTAAGTTCGAGTCATTGGAGTACCACATGTAGTCATTGATTAGGTTTATTTAATTAGTGGGTTGGTGATATTACGAATTAATATATTGTGTGCCATATATAATATTAATAAATGATTAGTGATTCATGTCTTTACGGCAACTGAGATTGCATACTTCGACACTACGCTTCCTGTATTGTATATGTAAATGTGTTGCCTTATTTAAGTCGTATAATCATATAGTTCTTACGACATCTAAGGGTTTGATTTTGTTGGATACTGTGCACCATGAAATGTATGGCTTTATTACCATCTATAAGAATGTAGTTATGTATAGGCATTATTATTTAGTAGGGCTTATAGCATATTCAATACATAGTTTGAGAATAACGTTCTAACCGGTTTTAATTTCTTTCTAACCGGTTCAGGAACGTTGTGTTTGGAGGAGGAACGAAAAACGAAACGTTAGTAATACTGTTTCTGATCGGACCGAACCGTTTTGAAAAATAATATCGTTTTCAAGCCCTGGTTCTTAGGCCACTCGACGGTGCAGAAAGATTTTGGTTCTCATCGGGGATCGAACTCGGGTCACCGAGAACACCACTCGAAGACGCTAACCACTCTGCTACCGCCTCCCCTTGACTAAATAGAATTGAAAGAAAGACTGGATATATGTAGATACAGAGATGGGACCACACGAGTGTAGCTCAGGCCCTGTTAAACTCAACTAGGTAAATACATACCCACACATATAGGTAGTAGTCTTATTGCTCTGTATCATTACCTTCTACGGTCGGCGCAAAAAAACTTAGGACGGGAATAACATCCATAGCTTTTTTGCCAATTTCGGTGGGAGCGATTGAATTTTTTTACGTTTTTTTTATATCTGGCAGTGCATTAGACTGTCTGCTGTAGATTCCTCGCTGCTGCCCGCTCTGTATCTTCCAAGTCATCATAGGAAGAAGTTGTTGTGTTTGGTTCTCCAACCTTCCTACATCCCCATCCGCCCCTCCATCTTCTACCGCCTCCTCCAGGTCTTAATAAAGCATTATGCCGGGCAAATCTCTATCCATTGTGAAGAAGAACATATAGTAACTGTGTTATTCTTCCTGACTGGCTAGGACACAGGAAACACTTTAGTGTGGCAACGTCTTTACTTGTGAAGGCAGATACAGACAGCATGCCAGCCGGACTAACTCTGTCCGGGTGGGCTCCCGAACCCAAGGAGGTGAGCTCGTCTGAAGCTATGCTCGAAACAGTCGAGCCTAACATTTCAACTGCTAATTAACAATACAACAGTAACCTTGTATCGAAGTGGGAAAACCATTGGCCAGATAGCGAGGGAGATGTGTGTTTCCAAACACACAGTCTCGGTATGGTGCAGGCGGGCGCAAGATGGTGAGTTAGAGACTGTTTTGGCGTGGAGAAAGGGTCAGGGCGACCAAGAAAAACTTCAAAAAAGACTGATCAACTGCTCAAAAGGATTGTTGATGTCAATAATCCTTTGGAGCAGTTGATCAGTCTTCTTTGAAGTTTTCCTTGGTCGCCCTGACCCTTTCTTCCACGCCAAAACAGTCTCTAACTCACCATCTTGCGCCCGCCTGCACCATACCGAGACTGTGTGTTTGGAAACACACATCTCCCTCGCTATCTGGCCAATGGTTTTCCCACTCGATACAAGGTTACTATATGTGTCTTCTTCACAATGGATAGAGATTTGCCCGGCATAATGCTTTATTAGACCTGGAGGAGGCGGTAGAAGATGGAGGGGCGGATGGGGATGTAGGAAGGTTGGAGAACCAAACACAACAACTTCTTCCTATGATGACTTGGAAGATACAGAGCGGGCAGCAGCGAGGAATCTACAGCAGACAGCCTAATGCACTGCCAGATATAAAAAAAACGTAAAAAAATTCAATCGCTCCCACCGAAATTGGCAAAAAAGCTATGGATGTATTCCCGTCCTAAGTTTTTTGGCATCCTAAGTTTTTTTGCGCCGACTGTTTGTATAGTATATTCGGTACAACATTATGAATACATACAACCCTCATTTTCCCGGACTATTAGGGGGGAGCACTGGTCTCCGCACCGCAAGGGAACTGCAAACGTCCGAGAATCGCAACAGTCCAAGGCCATTACCCACCCCTGGACGTTTATCCTACTCTGTCCGGCAACCGCCAATATCAACTACCCTGCCGTGGACTTTTACGTCACTTTGTTGTTGTTGTTTGTTGTTGTTTTTAGGGCTGCGAGGATCCCTTGGGGAACACTATGAGCCCTGGTGATGTCCTATGATGCTATCACAGGCGTTGTATTTGACCTGTCTTCCTCAGGATGGCACAGGTGAAGCGGATGACAGCGTGTTGCCGGGAGGGGTGGACGCCAGCCGCCGCCAGCAGGGTGGGCAGGTCACAGACCTGTGAACATCGCCACCAGTGGCGATGTTCAGGGCGAGGAGTTGAGAGCGTATCACTACACGGTGGGAGTGGAAGCGCGGACACTGCAGCAGAAAGTGTTCAATAGTCTCAGAGACGTTCCTGCACCAGGGGCAGTGGGGGTCAGGGGACTGACGGAGGCGGTGCAGGTTAGCCGTGAGTGTCGTGTGCCCCAGGCAGAGGCGGGTGAGGGTGACATCGAGGATGCGGGACTTTTTCCGTATCCACGGCTGGGGGCAAGAGTCACTGCGGTATTGGCCCATGGAGGTGATGTGGAGGACATCGCCGAGTGTGTTGATCCAGGTGGAGCGGCAGACACGGGAGATGAGGCGTTTGGCCGCAGAGAGTGGCAGAGGGCAAGGGAGGCATTGTGGCGATAATACTCACCCCGAGCGGCTGTGTCCGCCCACCCTGACCTCTAGTGGTAGCATCTTCAAACTAACGGCCTGGAACCTCGCTGCGCGGGAAATTTGAATGCCATACTTTCCTTAATGTCCCGGACATATGTCCGGCCCATGCCAAATATGTCCGGGGGCAGACAATGACCGGGAAATCCGAAATCCGGCAATAGGAGGTCCGGAAAATTGAGGGGCGAGTGTACTACCAAAGCACACAACTGCTTTAAATCTTATAGGATGTTATGCCATCTACTTAATTTTTTACAGTAAAGAAATGAAGTCACTAAATAGAGTTCTATTTCAGCATGTATGAACTTCTTGAAACTGTGCAAGATGAAATACTACAACTTCTGCCTGATCTTTAGCATTCAGCGGAACTTCATTGCTCAAACAGGAGACCCAACAGCATCGGGGAAAGGAGGTGAGAAGCATGACGTGCACTGTGGCAGATGATTGAATGACTGGTTCACATGAATTATTTATTCATAGGCAAATATGTGAACTAATTATCCCATGATTATAATACTTCTCTTTTTTCTTTTTTTTTACATTTGTCTATCATTTGTTTCATTAAAATGTTTGTGACTGAATCATACTAATTTAGTTGCTCCCTTCAGGTGAGAGCATATTCCAGAAGATGCATGGAGACCAGGCTAGGTTCTATGAAGGGGAGAAACTACCCATCATGAAACACACCCAGCTTGGAGCAGTATCCATGGTGTCTTGCGGGAACCACTTGTGAGTTTTATTTTAATCAGTGTTTTCATGTTGCAAAATCTTTGCATTAGCATTTCCATTCTGGGTTTAATTGAATGTTATTCTCCATTTTCTTTTGGGGAGGAATTTCTATATCATACCAGTAGACACTTATACAAATCAAGCGTTCTGTTAGATTCATGTTTGTGCAAATTTTAACCATTTAAAAAAATTATTTGACCACCATTCAAAAACCCTTGAAGAACATTTGAATGCCCCTAGATTTGTTATCAAAATTTGTAACCATTATTCATAGGACTTGTTTTTTCAGATTTGGATCACAATTCTTCATCACACTTGGAGAAGACTTGGATTCACTCGACTCTGAGCACCTTGTATTTGGCCAGGTGGTGGAAGGACTTGATATAATCCACAAACTCAATCAAACCTTGACAGATGAGAAATACCGTCCCTACCAAGACATCCGGATCTCACACACTGTAGTACTGGATGACCCATACCCAGACCATAAGGACCTGCAGTTCCCTGTAGAAAGTCCAAAGCCAACACAGGCTGTCTTTGAGTCTGACTACATTGCTGCAGATGAAATCATTGATGACACAGAAGGGAAATCACTTACAGAGATCCAGGAGGAAATTAAAGAGAAGGAAGCCAAGGCCAGAGCTACTATTCTGGAAATGGTCGGTGACTTACCAAATGCCGATATGGCACCTCCAGAAAATGTATTATTTGTGTGCAAACTCAACTCAGTTACAACATCAGAGGATCTGGAAATAATCTTCAGCCGATTTGGCAAGATAAAATCCTGTGAAGTTATTCGTGATAGAGTGACCAACAACTCTCTTCAGTACGCCTTCATTGAGTTTGCCGAGACCAAGTCATGCGAGGATGCCTACTTTAAGATGGACAATGTGCTGATAGATGATCGTAGGATTCATGTGGACTTCAGCCAATCTGTTTCTAAAATCAAATGGCGTGGTAAGGGTAAAGGAGTCGAGTACTTTAATGATGAAGGAAAGAAGATGGATGAGCGAAAAGGGAGGGAGAGAGTTGAGCCTAACCGAGACTCAAACAGTAGTATCACACGAGAGAGAGGAACAGGGGACCTGCACGAAATTACCAGCCTCAGCAAAGGAGGGTGTTTGGTGCAGAGCATCAGAATTTTCATAGAGGAGACCAAAAGCATGGGTCTGTGGGTAGAAATGGGTCTCACATGGGTCATCAGGATGAAAGGCACTTCCAGAAAAATGAATTAACTGCCAGGACAGAGAAGAATGAGAGACATGACTCAAGTAAGCGCTATGTTAATGACTTGGAGGAGGAGATTGCTAAGAAAGATGATTCTTCAAGGAAAAAAATGCTTAAACACCTGAAGAAATCTCTGAAAAAGAAGAAAAAGAAACTGAAGTATTGCTCAAGTGACAGTGAAAGCTCGTGGAGGAACATAAAAAGAAGAAGAAAAAAAAAACTCAAGTGATAGTGATTCATCAATGGAAGAAGCAAAGAAAAAGAAGAAAAAAAAGAGACTGAGTAACAATAGTGATTCTGACTCTGAACCAAAGAAAATGAGCAAGAAAAAAAAGAAAAAAAAGAGGAGACATGGGTCCTCTTCAGATAGTTAAGGCTGATGAATCTCAAATTAGCCTTACTTATGAAAAATCTTCATGATGGAAACGTACAGTAAACCTTATAGCTTGTTACCAATAGGGTAATACACAGCAATTTGAGCTCATCAAATTGCTGTGTATTACCATATTAGCAATTCATAATGTTACAGTGTTCTAAAATTACAACTTCATACATTAGATATGTTAGTAGCTTATTTTCAATGAGGTGTAACTTCTGCTGACTGGGATATCTAATTTTGTGTAATACAAATGTATTTTTTACCCAGTTGTCCTAATAAAATGTTTTGAAACTCAGACATTTAAATGTTCTTCAGCCACAGCACCGGAGTCACCTCCGTGGTGCAGTGGCTAGCGTGCCTGGCTACGAATCTGCGGGCTCTGGTTCGAATCCGGGTCAGGGCAAGTCAGTGACCAGCCTACCCAGCTGTTCTTCCTTCCTTTCGGGGTTGATAAATGGGTACCTGGGGTAACCTGGGGAAGGTAACTGTGGTAACCCGGGTGTCACACTAGCCCTGTGTCTCAGGGTAACGGGTCCTCACCCACCACAGGTTCTAAGGGCTAATGCCACGGAGATGAGCACCAAATGCCACACGCAGCATTGCGTATGTTCCCATCTTTACCTTTACTTACCCACACCAGCAACATGTATTTTGAGCAGCATCATATTCCATGTGTATGTCGTGCCTCGTCATGTCATTCAAATCAACACTCCCTTGTTTCTGTTCCTTTCTCCTTCAATCTTACCACACTAGGAGGAATGACATTCTCTCTCTGAGTTTTCTTTAAATTCTACGTTTAATTTCACAGTTGGGAGCTCCCACAACAAGGCTTTGTCACGGGTACTGTTCTACTTAGCTGCATGATGGGAGAATTCACAACAACTAGTAGGAGCGGCACCGGTCAGGAGTCCCCAACAACCCTCAGACAGCCATGTGCTCAACTGGTCCCGCCGACCTCCCACTTCAACCGGGAGGGAGGACCCTGTACACCACCACCCTTTTAGTTCTTATTCCACATTATATAATAACTTGTTTTTGGCTATTCAAACTCCGCACTCAATGATGTGGGCAAATCTTCGCTATGATAGGCTTGTATGGCAACAGTGTCAAGTGTTGCCATACAATAGAACCTCTTTTTCTGCTTGAGTGAGATAGTGTGACTAATAAGGTCAAGCGGTAGAGTACGACGTGTTGACGCTGCTGCATCCTCTATTATTGCATTGCATTACATCCCCTATCAGTGCATTTACATACAGTAAAACCTCTCATATTCGGACTAATTGGGCCAAGGAGTGGTTTGAGTAATGCAAGGATCTGAATAATGCGGGGATTATATAAAAAAGAAAAACCCATAATTCTAGGTGAACACAGAACATTTCTAAGTCATGCAAATATCAATAAACATGAGATAAATCATGTAAATAAATAAATTACAGTAAAAATACACAATACAGTACTGTACAGGAGTAGTGTACAGCACTGTCAGTCCTACGTCTGGCAGCGGCAGCAGTATCATGATGGCGGAGATTTCCTCCTTCTTAGTGTTGTTTGATGGGCTGTGAGGACCCCTTGAGGAGCCCTATGATCCCTGGTGATATCCTATGATGCTATCACAGGCGTGGTAGCTGACCTGTCTTCTTCAGGAAGGCACAGGTGAAGCACATGACAGCGTGTTGTCCTGAGAGGCAGGCAGGGCGCCAGGCAGGATGATGATGATGATGGTGATGGTAATCATAAAGACGATATCTTCGAAGAAGACCGTGAAAACATTCCACTAGGAATACTAAATATAGACGCAGGACTACCGGGTCTACAGCACAGGGATGAATTTGCCAGAAGGCATGTAACTGCAGTGTTTGAAAATATTATAAATTCAATGCAATACAAATTGATATTGTAATAACTCGGTGCTGATGATAATAACTACGAGGCATTAAAATGTAACTTAAGTATACACACAAAACTATAGAAAGTAACATAATAATGTGCACCATCACTTTTACTAATGTGTTTATCGTAAAAAACAGACATGTAGCAAAATTATTATCAGTTCTTAAGTATGTATGTATCAATTATTATAGTATCAGATTTTTTTTATATCAGTATCCACCTCTGTCACTTGAATGGTTGTGTGCGTGTAGTGGTGATGGGTTTGTTACTTAACATAGCCCACCACCACTACACGCAACAGTAATCGCTGCAAGTCAAGAATAAGTACGTATTGTAGCCAGTATTCACAAAAATATATATGTAGCCGATGTTGTCTTGTCTTACTTGCTTTATTGAGTGATAAGCAAAAGTTCATGTACAGTCGACCACCCTAAGTAGTGTAGCTATCACTACAGATGCACTCTTTGTAATTTATAAGATGGAATTTGAACAGTTTTGCATGTCAATAATTCTTGAATTTTATTATCTTTCTATTCCCTGCCGAAATTTTTTGACATCAAATATTTCGTTCATGGCAAATTTAGTCAAGTAAAGTTCCATGCTCCTCGCAACTCAATTACATATTTATAAATAAAATCAAAAATGTTCAGTAAATCTATGTGCATTATTGATTAGAAAATAAACAAAAGATGCGAAAACTTTTTGAAATGTTTTTATCAAATAAGAAACTACGAAATAAACCCTCGCTTGACAATGACATCATCGAGTGGGGTGTTCAAGACGGCAGCATGGAGACCCTGAGACGTGGAAGGGAAACAAATTTACAAGAGCGACAGTCAATAAAAGCTCTAATGTCTGCAGATATCCCAACATCAGAAATATCACGCATATTGAGTATAAATAAGAGTACAGTTCAGCGATGGGTTGCAAGGAAACGTGAAACGCAAAATGACGCCTGCCTCAAAAGCCTGCCGAGAAGTGGTGCTCCGCGACAGGTCATTGCAGTGGAGCACTAACGCATACTTGCCACAGCCCAACAAAACCCACTCACCACAGCATTGGAAATCAAGAGAAAAATTGGAAGTCGGTTTGGAACGGCAACTTTTAGAAACATCCTACATAAGACTGGGATACACCATATAATCCCGGCCAGCAAACCCTTCCTGACAGAAGCCAACAAGGAGCAGCGACTAGGCTTTGCCCTACAATACCTCACTGCGGACGACGACTTCTGGAAAAAGGTCGTGTTCTGTGATGAAAAGACCTTCGCCTCAGACGCCCATGGGAGTCTATATTGCTGGAGGCCTGACAACACGAGGTAAGGAAGAAAATATATAAAATTAAATGTTTTCAGGTAATAATTATGCGTATTCATCAATTCTAAAACGATCATAACAAATATATTGTTTAGTAGATATAAAAATTTGAAATATTATACATATTTACCTCAAATTTTTGACATAAATTTACGAGGTATGAGAGGCTTTTATTGCCAGACACAGACAACCACGGTTACTAGGAAATGTTCACGCATGGCTCAGATGGAGTTCCACATTAAATAAGGCTTAGGAATACTGTAAAAGGCATCGTAATGGCTGTAAGTGGCATCGTGTCGGAGCAAAATAGGTAGAGGATGATGGACGAGAGAAATAGTAGAAATAGTAACATTTCGATAACACATTCTCTCTCTCTCTCTCTCTCTCTCTCTCTCTCTCTCTCTCTCTCTCTCTCTCTCTCTCTCTCTCTCTCTCTCTCTCTCTCTCTCTCTCTCTCTCTCTCTCTCTCTCTCTCTCTCTCTCTCTCTCTCTCTCTCTCTCATAGGTACCCTTGTCACGGCTCACCTCCACTTCCGCTCTCTCCCTCCCCTCCCTCTTTCTCTTTCCTCCTCTTCCATCATCCACCAGTTCCTCTCTCTCTCTCTCTCTCTCCTCTCGTCTCCTCTCTCTCTCTCTCTCTCTCTCCTCTCTCTCTCTCTCTCTCTCTCTCTCTCTCTCTCTCTCTCTCTCTCTCTCTCTCTCTCTCTCCTCTCTTCTCTCTCTCTCTCTCTCTCTCTCTCTCCTTTTCTCTTCTCTCTCTCTCTCTCTCTCTCTCTCTCTCTCTCTCCTCTCTCTCTCTCTCTCTCTCTCTCTCTCAAACACCCTCTTGGGAAATAACCACGCCAAGACCTCGCTTATTTGAGGTTAGGGAATGTTGTCCAAAGTGAGGAGGGTAGGCTAGGCTGCTAGGCTGCCGGTCACCTGTGTCGGTTAAATCATCACCCGCTCCGACATGATGCCAAGTAGCCTTTTACAGTATTGTTTATTACAGCACTGCTGTTTTCATGTATTGCTAATTTGGTAAATAACATGTCCATTAATACCAATTGTGTCGTAATAAGATAATGTAATGTTCCATAACATAAATGAGAGAGAGAGGGGTTTGCTTTGTAGACTACTGTCTAGAATTGGGATTAGTGACAGAATAGTCAGCATAATAGATAGTATGTATGAGGACACACGGGCAGTGTACAGGCTTGGGGACATAGAGACAGAGTGGGTAGGTAGTCGAAGAGGGGTTAGGCAGGGCTGCGTGTTATCACCGTTACTTTTTGGCTTATATACAGAGGAATTAGCAATTAGGTTGAGAAATTCGGGCTATGGGATAAGGGTTGGGGAGGAAAAGTTGAGCAGTTTACTATATGCTGACGACATAGTTGTCATGAGTGAGGACAGTGGAGAACTTCAGGAGATGCTACATATAGTCGCACAGTATGGGAGGGATTTTGGGATGATATTTAACAGTGAGAAAAGTCAGGTCCTGGTTATAAATGGAGAGGCAGCAGATGAGGGTAGGAGTTGGGAAATGGAGACCTGAGGATAGGGCGCACCGAGTCATATAAATACCTAGGTATCACGGTAGATGGGAAGGGAGCAGATAGGACGAAACAGGATAAAATAGGAAAAGCAAATCAGTGGGTGGGAAGGCTTGGTAGTGTAGCAAGATGTAGGGCAAACAGGTATGAGGTAGTAAGAGGGTTGTGGAAAGGCATGGCAGTACCGAGCCTCATGTATGGGGCAGAGTGTATGAGGTGGACGGTAGGAGAGCTGGGACAAGTTAGAGGTAGTACAGAACAGGGTAGGTAGACTTGCACTAGAGGCAAACAGGTATGTAGCAGTGGAGGCGATCAGGGGAGAGGCAGGGTGGAGTACCTTTGCGGAGAGAATAGGAAAGTCAGTGCTTAATTACAAATCAGGCTTAGAAAAATGGATGAAAACAGGTGGGCTCGAAAAGTTTATGATGGATAGGACAGAGTAGTAAATGGGATAGATCAAGCAGACGGTGGGAGAGGAAGTGTGGGTTACAGGGTTTCACAGATAGGATACACCAGTCTAGTGAGGGGGAGTTAAAGCGAAAGGTGAATGACCAAGTTCAGAGGCAGGGCAGGGAGATGTGGAGACAGAGGATGGAGGGTAAGAGTTCTCTGAATTGGTACAAGGGGAAGACCACACCAAAGTGTGAGGTCTTTTATGATGGTAGCTTGGGAAGTGGTTTATTATTTAAAGCAAGGACAAAATCTCTGGAGGTCAATAGTAGAACATATAGATGGGCAAACGAAGGAAGCAAGATATGTCAATGTGTATGGGTAGACTAGATGAAACTGTAGATCACCCTGGTATTAATGTGTCCAAGGTATGATGAGGAAAGAGAGGGGCTTATAGCAATAGTGGCACGGGAGGTAGGCGTGGTCAGTGGGATAGAGTGGCAAAGGGGGACATAGAGGGGTAAGGGAATTTCTTTTTAGGTTTGTAGGGTACAGACACCAATAAAAATCATTAAAGGGGTTAAAGTATTTCTAAAAAAAGGCTTGGTAAAAAGACAAAAGGTTAGGCCAAACCCCTAAAAGCCCTCAGGGCCAGCCGGAAAATGGGCTTTGAACTGCGACGAAACCGTGGTTTCTCCCCACCAGAAAAGAAGAAGAAGAGATCACAAAAAATAAATGCAGGCTGAATATCTTTTTTATGATAGGGTGAGCGGTGGTATGCCCGCTGCTCTTATAATAATTTTTATGACCCGGATTCTTTAACCCAGTCAATGAAGGCTGCTAAAGCTTTAAAGAAATAAGCCCACCACTAGAAAGTACGGGGTTCTCCATTTTCATTAGTGAAGGGCTATTGCTAAAACACTTTTTCACACCCCTACCCCCACACCTACACCTCCCCCATGCATTTTTTTAGAAAATTTTTACTGGGCGCTTCTTTGGATTCCAGAAAGGGGATTTTAAATATTTTAAAATATGTTTTTTTTTGGAAAAAAATTTTCCCTTTTTTATGTTTTTATAAATTTAAAGATATAATTAAAATAGAAAATATGAATGCACTTCGGGATCAAACACCACATATAAGATAAACCATTGTATCCGGAAGGATTTTATAAATAAATATCTTGTCGCCAGTGCTAAATTGTTCTTCTGGGCGCATTTTTTTCATCTGGAGACATTTTGGTCGCCCCGTTATCATGAAAAAAAATGCACTGCATCACACTATGTATAATCTGGCCCATCATCTCCATACTCAAGGTCCCATAAACAGGGTTAATATGTCAGGAAAGGTTTTGTCCGGAAGTCGAGATAGCTGGGTATTAAGTTATTTCACAAGGCAGGTTGGCACGGGTGGAGAATTTGCGCTTTAGCAGAGATCTTTGCGTTTGTTTAATTTTTTAAAAAAACAGATGACAGCATAGACCCTTATGGCAAGGGGTTACGGAGGGAACTAAGAAAAGGTTTTGGGTGAGTGATAGGCCCCCAAAAACTTATGAAAAAGAGGTTCAGCCCCTAAGGGGAAAAAAATAAAAAAGGCCTCAATATAATCGCTATGCGGGGTGGGGGATTTTAATCTTAGGAATAAGACTGGGATTTATCATAGGTGCAGCGACGCAATGAATTGTTAAATAAATCCGGGATAACTTCCTAAGTCAAGCATCAAGGAGCCTACTAGAGGAATATATTCTAGATCTATTGGCAAATAGAGACATTTTTTATAGATTGGGGATCGGGGGGAAAGTTAGATAATAGCGACCATTATGAGATCTTTTTAGCTTAAAATGGGAATTTTGGAAAAAAAAGGGGCAAACTAGAATACCTAATTTCAAAAGCCAATTATGCAGGATTAAAAAGCCCCTGGGTTATTAATAAGAGGTGGGGGGTGGAGGGAAAAATTTTCCCAGGGTAAGGGGGGCTGCCCAGCTGGAAAGGCCAATTATGAAGGATTAGGAAGGCCCCTGGGGTAATTAAGGGGTTAGACGGGGAAGTGGGGTCGGGATGGGGAGGTAATTGAGGGGTTTTTAAACAGGGGAGTGAGGTGGGGGGGGGGGGGCTGAGGAGGTAATTGAGGGGTTAAACACGGAAGGAGGTGGGGGGCTGGGGAGGTAAAGAGCGGTTAAACACGGAAGTAGGTCGGGGCTGAGGAGGGTAATTAGAGGGTTAAACACAAAGTGAGGTCGGGCTGAGGAGGTAATTAGGGGGTTTTAAACACGGAAGTGAGGTCGGGGCTGAGGGGTAATTAGAGGGGTTAAACAGGGAAGTGGGGTGGGGGGCTGAGGAGGTAATTAAGGGGTTTAACATGGAAGTGAGGTCGGGGCTGGGAGGTTTACTTATTTGAAAGGAAATTTAAATTGACGGACAGAAAAGAAATTTCCTTATGGGGAAAAAGGTCCAGAAAGAGTGATCCAAAATGGATGACCACTAATTTAAAACCCAAACATTGGAGAAAAAAAAACTTTATTTAAGTTCAAGGGGGGATTGGTAAACAAAGAACATATAAGGATGGGAAGGACAGTGAAGAAATTAAATCAAATTGCCAAGAAAAATTATGAGATTAAAGTAGCAAACGGGGGGAAAAAAGGAACCAAAGGGGTTCTATGGGTAATAAAACCAAGACGGGAAATTTGTTGGGCCTTAAGGGCGGGGCGGTGAGGGCTTAAATCGGATGAGGATATGTGTAAAGTCTAAAAGATTTTTCTTAAGTGTTTTTACGAAAGGAGGATCACGACAATACCTGCTAGGAACGATTTTCAAAGGAGCATGAGGAAACCCAAAGATATTATGATAACTAGGGAAATGTGGAGGAGGGTTAAAATAAAATGAAAAATTTTTTAAAATTTCCGGACCAGATGAAGTGTACCCCGGGTTTAAAAGGGAAAGCAAGGAGGTTGTTAGTGAGTCTTAGTGCACTTTTTAGAAATCGGTGAGATGGCGTGTGCCATTTTGGGGAAAGGAAAAGTTTTTTCCCAAAATTTAAAAGGGAGACAAAAAACTAATTTTAAACTATGACCCTAAGTCTAACGTCGTGGTGGGGAAAATTATTGGAATCTATTATTCAAAAAACATTAAGGGGCACTTGATAAAAATAGTTTATCAAAAGAATCACAAAATGGGGTTCACCAAGGGGGGTCTGTCTCACCAATTTATTGAGTGTTTATAGAAATTTATGAGACGGCAATATGATAAGGATTATGATATAATATATCTGGGCTTTAGTAAGGCATTTGAAAATACCACCCCACCCCCTTAATAAGGTTTTGGGCTCTGGTAAGATTGGGGGGTTCTTTTGGACGACTTGCTAGTAATAGGAACAAGGGTTTTCAAAAATGGTTATAATCTGAAAGGGGACTGGTGACAATGGGGTTCCACAAGGGGGGGGGTGTTTTGGGGCCCCTTACTATTTTTGATTTTTTCTCAACGACTTGGGCAGTGGGTTACTGAATCGCAATTTGCTGATGATACTAAATAGGTAAATTTTTGGGTCCATCTGATTAAACATTTCAGGGGGACTTTGATAAACTTAACGAGTGGGGGATCGATGGCAGATGGAATTTATATTGATAAGGCAGCGTTATGAAAAGTTTTTAGAAAAAAAATGGTAATAGATCACCAAAGCATGTATCGCTGAAAGATCAGAAGGTGAAAAGATCTTGGAGTGGGGTAGGGTCCCCCGGAAACCGTTTCCGAAAACTTAAAGGGATTAACCAAAATTTAAAAAAATTTAGGCAAATTTTATTTTTTGTTAGCCCCCCCCCCCCCCCCCCCCCCCCCCCCCCCCCTTTTTTTTTTTTTTTTTTTTTTTTTTTTTTTTTTTTTTTTTTTTTTTTTTTTTTTTTTTTTTTTTTTTTTTTTTTTTTTTTTTTTTTTAAAAATTTTTGATTTTTATTTTAAAATTTTTGTTTTTTTTCCCCTTTCCAAAAAGGAAAGTTTTTTTTTTTTAAAAAGTAGGGAAAAATTGGGGCCAAAAAAAGTTTTATTCTAAGCCCTTTTTTTTTTTTTTTTTCTGGCCCTTTTAAAAAATTCCAAAGGCCTTTTGGGGAAAAAAAAAAAACCCCTTTTTTTTTTTTTTTNAAATGTATGTATCAATTTTTTATAGTATCGTTTTTTTTTTTTTTTTTCAAAATCCACCTCCTTGATTGTGGTTGTGTGTGTGTAGTGGTGATGGTTTTGTTACTTAACATAGCCCACCACCACTACACGCAACAGTAATCGCTGCAAGTAAAAGAATAAGTACGTATTGTAGCCAGTATTCACAAAAATATATTATGTAGCCGATGTTGTCTTGTCTTACTTGCTTATTGAGTGAAAACCCAAAAAGTTCATGTACAGTCGACCACCCTAAGTAGTGTAGCTATCACTACAGATGCACTCTTTGTAATTTAAAAGATGGAATTGAACAGTTTTGCATGTCAATAATTCTTGAATTTTATTATCTTCTATTCCCTGCGAAATTTTTTGACTCAAATATTTCGTTCATGGCAAATTTAGTCAAGTAAAGTTCCAGGGCTCCTCGCAACTAAATTTACATATTTATAAATTTAAAATCAAAAATGTTCAGTAAATCTATGTGCATTATTGATTAGAAAATAAACAAAGATGCGAAAACTTTTTGAAATGTTTTTATCAAATAAGAAACTACGAAATAAACCTCGCTTGACAATGACATCATCGAGCGTGGTGTTCAAGACGGCCAGCATGGAGACCCTGAGACGTGGAAGGGAAACAAATTTACAAGAGCGACAGTCAATAAAAGCTCTAATGTCTGCAGATATCCCAGCATCAGAAATTTTCACGCATATTGAGTATAAATAAGAGTACAGTTCAGCGATGGGTTGCAAGAAACGTGAAACGCAAAATGACCCCCTGCCCAAAAGCCTGCCGAGAAGTGGTGCTCCGCGGACAGGTCATTGCAGTGGAGCACTAACGCATACTTGCCACAGCCCAACAAAACCCACTCACCACAGCTTTGGAAATCAAGAGAAAAATTGGAAGTCGGTTTGGAACGGCAACTTTTAGAAACATCCTACATAAGGCGGGGATATACCACATAATCCCGGCCACCCAAACCCTTCCTGACAGAAGCCAACAAGGAGCAGCGACTAGGCTTTGCCCTACAATACCACACTGCGGACGACGACTTCTGGAAAAAAGGTCGTGTTCTGTGATGAAAAGACCTTCGCCTCAGACGCCCATGGGAGTCTATATTGTGGAGGCCTTGACAACACGAGGTAAGGAAGAAAATATATAAATTAAATGTTTTCATGTAAAAATTTATGTGTATTCATCAATTCTAAAACGATCATAAAAAATTTATATTTTTTAGTAGATATAAAAATTTGAAATATTATACATATTTACCTCAAATTTTTGACAAAATTTACGAGGTATTATAATGAGGCTTTTATTGCCAGACACAGACAACCACGGTTATAGGAAATGTTCACGCATGTCTCAGATGGAGTTCCACATTAAATAAGGCTTAGGAATACTGTAAAAGGCATCGTAAGGCTGAAAGTGGCATCGTGTCGGAGCAAGTAAGGAGGGTAGGCTAGGCTGCTGGGCTGCCGGCACCTGTGTCGGTAAATCACACCCGCCCCGACATGATGCCAAGTACCCTTTTTACAGTATTGTTTTTTTACAGCACTGCTGTTTTCATGTATTCCCTAATTTGGAAAAATAACATGTCCATTAATACCAATTGTGTCGTAATAAGATAATGTAATTTTTCCATAACATAAAGAGAGAGAGAGATGCACAGAAATAAATGCAGGTGAATAATCATTTTTTTATGATAAGGGAGCGGTGGTGATGCACCGCTGCTCTTATAATAATTTTATGAGCCAGGATTCTTTAACCCAGTCAATGTAAGGCTGCTCAGCTTTAAAGAATTAAGACCAACCACTAGAAAGTACGGGGTTCTCCCTATGCAGTGAAATGAACGGCTATTGCTAGAAACACTTTTTTCACACTCCTACACCCCACCTACATCATCACACCAGTGCATTCTTTAAGCAAATTTTACTAGGCGACATTCTTTGGATATCCAGAAAGGTAGTAGGCTAATCTGTTAAAATATAGTTTTTTGGCTACATCATCTTCCCTCTTTTTGTATGTTATGTATAAATAAAAAATCATAATTTTGCAGTAATATGAATGCACTTTGGATCTACTCACACATATAAGATGGGAAACCCTTGTATCCAGGAAGGATTTTATGAATAAATATCTTTTCGCCAGTAGCTGAAAATTGTTCTTACTGGGGGGACAGTTTTTCATCACGGAGACATTTTGGTCGCCCAGTTATCATGTAAAAAATGCACTGCATCACACTATGTAAATACTGGTCCATCATCTCCATACTCAAGGTCACCATAAACAGGGTTTGAATATGTCAGGAAAGGTATTTGACCCGGGGAAGTCGAGATAGCTGGGTATAAGTTATTTCACAAGGACAGAGTTGGCAGGCGAGGTGGAGAAGTTGCGCTTTATGCTAGAGTTTGCATTGCAGTGTTGTGTTAATTATGTTAAAAAAAACAGATGACAGCATAGAGTCTATATGGCTAGAGGTTACGGAGGGAACTAAGAAAATGGTTTTGGGTTTTAGTGTATGGGCCTCCAAACTTATGTAAAGAGGATCAGCTCCTATATGGGAAGAAATAAACAAGGCCTGCAGATATAATCGACTATGCGTGGTGGGGTTTTTTAATCTTGGGGAATATAGATGGGATTAATCATAGGTGACAGCAAACGCAGATGAATTGTTAAATATAATCCAGGATAACTTCCTAAGTCAAGAAATCAAGGACCCTACTAGAGGAGATAATATTCTAGATCTATTGCTGACAAATAGAGACGATTTAGTTATAGATGTGGGGATCGGTGGGAAGTTAGATAAATACGACCATTATGAGATCAGATTAGCTTAAAATGGGAAGTTGGAAAATTAAGTGTCAAAAACAAAGAATACCTAATTTCAGAAAGGCCAATTATGCAGGATTAAGAAGACACCTGGAGGTTTTTAAATAAGAGGTGTGGGATGGAGGGGAAGAAATTTTCCCAGGGTAAGGACAGGGCGATGACAGCTGGAAAGGCCAATTATAGGGATTAGGAAGACACCTGGAGGTAATTAGAGCGGTTAGACAGGGAAGTGAGGTCGGGGCTGAGGAGGTAATTAGAGCGGTTAAACACGGAAGTGAGGTCGGGGCTGAGGAGTAATTAGAGGGGTTTAAAAACACGGAAGTGGAGGTCGGGGCTGAGGAGGTAATTAGAGCGGTTAAAAAAGGAAGTGGGGGGTGGGGGCTGAGGAGGGTAATTAGAGCGGTTAAACAGGGAAGTGAGGTCGGGGCTGAGGAGGTAATTAGAGGGGTTTTAAAACGGAAGTGAGGTCGGGGCTGAGGAGGTAATTAGAGCGGTTAGACATGGAAGTGAGGTCGGGGCTGAGGAGGTTTATCCCTTATTTGAAAGGGAAATATAATTGACGGACAGAAAAGAAATATTCCTTATGGGGAAATAAGGTCCAAAAAGGAGTGATCCAAAATGGATGACCACTAATTTAAACACAACATTGGAGTAAAAAGAAACATTTTTTTAAGGTTAAAGGGCAGGATTGGTAAGCAAAGAACAGTAAAACGTGATGGCAAGGACAGTGAAGAAATTAACTCAAGTTGCCAAGAACAATTATGAGATTAAAGTAGCAGAACGGCGAAAAAGGCCCCAAAAGGGGGGTTCTATCAGGTATATAAAACCAAGACAAGGGAATTAGTTGGGCCGTTAAGGTCAGGACAGGGTGAGGTCTTAAATACGGATGAGGATATGTGTAAAAGTCTAAATGATTATTTCTTAAGTGTTTTTACGGAGGGGGATCCCACAGACAATACCTGCTAGTGACAGATGTTCAAGGAAGCGATGAGGAGAAACTCAAAGATATTATGATAACTAGGGAAATGGTGGAGGAGGGTATAGTAAAATGAAAAATTTAAATTGCCAGGACCAGATGAAGTGTATCCCAGGGTATTAAAGGAATGCAAGGAGGTTGTTAGTGAGCCCTTTAGTGCATTTTTAGGAAACGGTTGAGATAGGCGATGTGCCTTATTGTGGAGGAAAGGAAATGTTGTTCCCATATTTAAGAAGGGAGAAAAGAGGACTAAAGTCAAATTATCGACCCATAAGAAACGTCAGTGGGAGGTAAATTATTGGAATCTATTATTGCAAAAAACATTAGAGAGCACTTAGATAAACATAGTTTGATCAATGAATCCCCAACATGGATTCACCAAGGGTAGGTCATTTTCTCACCAATTTATTGAGTGTTTATGGGAAAAGTTTATGAGACGGGCAGAAAATGAAAAGGATTATGATATAATATATCTGGACTTTAGAAAAGGCATTTGACAAAGTACCAACATGAGCGACTCTTAAATAAGGTTAAGGCTCATGGAATAGAGGGGAAAGGTTCTTCATTGGATCAGAGCTTGGCTAAGTAATAGGCAACAAAGGGTTACAATTAATGGTTATAAATCTAAATGGGGACTGGTGACAAGTGGAGTTCCACAAGGGTCTGTTTTGGGCCCATTACTATTTTTGATTTACATCAACGATTTGGATAGTGGGATTAGCAGTGATATCAGCAAGTTTGCTGATGATACTAAGGTAGGTAGAATTATTGGATCACAGTCTGATGTAAACATATTGCAGGGAGACTTAGATAAACTTAACGAGTGGGCAGTCAGATGGCAGATGGAATTTAATATTGATAATTTCAGCGTTATGAATTTGGTAGAAAACCCTGGTAATGGGATACACCATAAGAATGTATCGCTGAAAAGACAAAAGGTGAAAAAGATCTTGGAGTGAGAGGAGCCCAGACCTCCGACCTAGGAAACAAGGGATTGAGGCCAGAAATAGAGCTAAAAAGATATTAGGATTCATTCCCAGAAGTGTTAAAGTAGAAGTGCAGAAGTTTATTCTAAAGCTTTATCTGGCTCTAGTCAGGCCTCACCTAGACTATGCAGTTCAGTTTTGGTCTCCATATTACATGATGGATATAGCCTTTTTAGAAACAGTGCGAGAGGATGACCAAAATTATACAAGGGGTGCGTAACTTTTGTTATGAGAAGAGATTGAAGTTATTAAAATTACACTCACTCGGAGACGCAGAGTAAGGGGCGATCTGATAGAATTTTTAAGTGGATTTAAAGGGATTTAATAAAGGAGAGGTAGGAAAAATTCTTTCGGCTTTTAACCAGGGTAGAACAAGAAGTAACGGATTCAAGCTGGAAAAAACGTTAGATTTAGAAAGGAAAGGGAAAAACTGGTTTACAAATAGGGTGGTGAATGAATGGAATGGTCTCAGTAGACAGGTAAGTTAGTTTCGGAGTCATTAAGGAGCTTTAAAGAGGGCTGGATAGGTTCATGGATGGGGAGAAAGGTGGATGTAGGTGTGTTAGGTGACAGGAAACTACCACGTGTGGCCCCGCGGCCTCTTGTAGCTTCCTTATTTTCTTATGTTCTTAAATGGCGGAGTGGTAAAGTTTTATCAGATATCTACAAATACCATGAAAATGATGATTCGAGTGATGATATTATTTAGTATGCAAATGTGTTATTGGGATTCTTCTTTCTGGCTTAGTACAGGATGTCCAGAATATTAGTTGGATTATTTAGTTCCCCAAGAGGCTAAGAGCATTAATATTTCATTTATTTTTGTATATATTTCTAAGCAATTTAAGGAAATATATCATCCCCATCAGCCTAACGTAGAAAATTTTATTAAATGTATTTTTTTTAAATGCTCATGAGGCATTATATCATATCATGAGACATGATATCCTATTACTGCCCTTTTTTTTTTTTCAGTCCTTGTGATGATTATAATAAAAAAGTGGGAATTTTGCTACTAAATGTGTAATGTAATATATTGGTAAAACAAAGTATGAATTATTTGTACATTAAAATCACATGGCAATTTTAATTTACATGTGGAGTAGCTAGGTAGCATATTGTTACACTTGGCGTGTGTATGTCTGAGTGCATGGGTGGGGGGGAAAGGCTAGTTGAGTGGGTCTGTGTGTACGCGGGGAAAGAGGCGTGTGTATGTCTGTGTCCATGTGGGACCAAGCGGTGGGTTTGCAAAGCAGAGAGCGGGGAGGCGAGGTGTGGGCTGTGAGTGAGTGTCTGTATGAGCGGGCGGCATGTCGTCCGCGTATGAGGGTGTCCTGCTCCTCACACAAAGGAGGGTGACTCATTTGCGAGGATGGTTATGATTGGAGTGCGCACGACGGCTAGCCGGCGGCAGGAAGACAGGGGGGAGGGGAAGCCGTCGTCGGGGTGGCTAGAGGGGAACACAGTGAGCCGCGGGGACAAGTAGAGGTGTCTCGCGTGGGTAGGGGCGCCTGCCGCGCCGCTCCGCCTTCGTCAGCTTCGTCAGTAGCTTCGTCAGCTTCATCAGTAGCTAGGAGTGCCTCACCGTAAAACCAGTGTATCGTTTTGTGTATCTCAAAGGGAAGCTCGTGTGTGTTAAAAGAACAATAGACGGTGTAACCTATGGGGTTTTACTTTGTTTCAGCCCCTCCACCTTCAGGAGTGGGCCGTCAGGAGAACGTTGACGGTGTATTTTGTGATCTTTGTGTAGTAAAGGAGGAATAGTACAGTGAGTATCAATGTTCCTCTATTCGCCTTGTGTTATTTAAACTACGTGTTACACACCGATTGCTCGCCCAGGTTAGTCTACCGAGCCCTTCTACAGGAGGGAAGTTAAAAGGTTACGTGGCCGCGCCCTTGGGGGTAAATTAACCCTTTCACGCACGGGACGCGATCGCGTCAAACGGGTCCATCTGCAATCTGAGCTTTTGACCCCGAATTGCGTCAAAAAACTGTTAAAAAATTGCCAAAAATAAAGTCTCTTCAGGATTGCGTCAAAATTTTCTGCGTCAAAGATCCAACCAAAACCTATAAAAAAACTAATTGTCAACTCTCTCTGTTTAGTGAATGTGAAATGATAAGGGTTTGTGTGTCAGTTTCCACTCAGCAGGCAGCCTGTGGGACGCGAATTGTCGTCCCTTTAAAATGTGTCCCGAGTGGCCATAATGGCCATATGAAAATTATAATGGTAGCGTTGGAATCCTCATTAAAATCCGCTTTTATTGGCATATAAACCATAAAAAGTTGACTCAGGAAGTTTCGAGCTACGAAGTGGTGAACGTAAGTATTTCTTATTTCTCTTTACTCAATATTTTTTCGGAGTCGGTAAATTCCGCTATTTTTTGCATTTCTTGTTATTTTTTTCTTTCAAAAGGGCAGAATAATCTCTTGCATAACCAATGATATATAATAATGCCAGGAAAAAAGAATACACATTGGTGAAATTGATAACAAAAAATAATTCGCCGCACAGTGGGGCCCATTTCACGGGGCTCCTTAGGGAGCATAAGACAGATGTTGCAGTGGACGGAAAAACTTTTTAAACTTTTCGTGCGTGAAAGGGTTAAGACAGGTAAGTCTTTGAAGTAAGAGGGCGGCTCACAACCCCTGGTATCAGAAGTGGGATAAATTGTAAATAATCTGGGGCCGGTAATGGCGGTGTACCACGCGGTTAAAATGGCGGATAGGGAGGGAGAGAGAGGGAAGGCGAGGTGAAGCCTTTTGACGTCACTGAGGAATGTCCACGTGGGGGCGCTTCTAATGTTGAGAGACTATGAAAAAAGGGAAAATAATGGAAAGGAAAGGGTTTAAACCCAAAGTGAAATTTAAGGGAAATGAAAAAGAAAATGGAACGGGATTTTTTGAAAATGAGAACATACTGAAGAGAGGCTTGAATAGCGAGGTACAGGCTTACGCGAGGCAGGACCTGACGAAGGGTGGGGCGTGCGTCGAGGCGGGGAAGAAGTTGGTTAGGGTTGGCGACGAAGAGCTGCCTAACCCCCAAGGTGACGCCCCTACAGAGGAAGTGGGCGTGGAAATAAAAGCGGCGCCGTCAGAAGGGTGCAGTGAAGAGGTGCCCTTACTCCCCGGTGACGCCCCCGCGGAGGCTGTTGCGGCTAACGCCGTGCTCACTGCCCCGCCTTCTTCAGGAGGTGACGAAAAGGCGGTGTTGAGAGCCTGCTGGGGGCCCCTCCCGCTGCGCTGGCAAACGGCGTAAAAGGCGCGCCGGCCGCATCATCCGCTCTTCGCCTCCCTGCTCTACCCTTTTTCAGGAGGGAAGGGACGCGCTGGGGACCGACACTCCGGCAGGGGCTGATCACGCACCCATGGCTGAAGGGCGGCCTGCTGCCCCGGCTGAAGACCCGCCGGTGGGGTGAATGTGGGAAGGGCCGTGCTGGGGGGCCCGACACTCCGGCAGGTGCGGACCAAACACCCACGGCTAAAGGCCGGCCGGCCGCCCCGGGTGAAGAAGGGCCACAAGTGTGGTGAGCGAAGGAAGTCGCGCAGCCAGCAGGGAAGACCTCGGAGGCCAGGATGAAGAAAATGGCCCCATACCTGCCTCTGCTACGCCGTCAGGAAGATGGGGAGCGCAGGGGGTGGCCCCCCCCGCCGAAGCTGTGGCAGGTGGCAGTAACGGCCTGTTACGATGGAGGAAGACAACCCACGTGTTCACCAAGCTTTCCCGCCGCATGCGTTGCGCTAGGTCCGCTGCACCCCGCGGTTCTGCGCGAGGGCATGGCCTTCGGGAGATGGTCGTGGCGCCTTCACCCCGCGAGACTGCTAGGGGTCCCCAATGCCTGCCCGCACCGTCAGGGCGACGCCCCGGGAGGGCCAAAGGGGGGGGAAGTGTTTTGTGTGGCGGCCCTTCCCAA
>JACEEZ010007396.1:0-13116 GCA_016584305.1 Chionoecetes opilio | reverse complement strand
TGCAACACACACAGATAGATAGAAGATAGATAGCCCCTGCACACACAACACACACACAGATGGGATAGTAGATAGATAGACCCTGCACACACACACACAGATAGATAGATAGATAGATAGATAGACCCTGCACACACACACAGATAGATAGATAGATAGATATAGACCCTGCACACACACACAGATAGATAGATAGATAGATAGCCCCTGCACACACACACACACACAGATAGAAGATAGTTTAGAAGACCCTGCACACACACACACACAGATAGATAGATAGATAGATAGATAGACCCTGCACACACACACACACACACAGATAGATAGATAGACCCTGCACACACCCCACAGATAGATAGATAGATAGATAGACCCTGCAAACACACACACAGATAGATAGATAGATAGATAGACCCTGCACACACACACACAGAGATAGATAGATAGATAGACCCTGCACACACACAACACATAGGTAAGATAGGTACGGTAGGCATTGTTGAAATATGTGAGGCTAAAATAGCACATATCTAAGAAAAATACCACCACTAACGCATACCCTGCCCACACACACACACATACACACACACACACACACACACACACATATAGATAGATAGATAAGACATATAGTTAGATAGATTTACTTACCACTGAATCACATAAAATATATCACTTCACCAAAATATAATCACAAAAAAATAAAATCCAGAGATTTGGCATTACCGTATTTTAGGGCTTATAAGACGCACTTTTTCCCCTAAAAAATATCCTGAAAAATACTTATGGGTCTTCCAAGACGAATGTTGTAGGTTAGCTAAGGTAGCCATTCAATTCAGCCTCTTATATGATATAACCTCAGTACTTACCTGTTACAAGTATTTCAAATACCATAAGACATTCAAATCAACTAATCTGTCCTCACCCTGTGATGTTTACTGCCGCCCAACAGCTCCAACTATCGTCTGCTAGTGTTGATGTATCATTTACCACTGCCTACCGAGAAAATTGGTAGATTTTACTACCGCCAATCGGTAGAAAATCTGGGGGGGTTTTCTTAGAAATTTCGTTCGTTCCAAAATCAGGGTGCGTCTTCCAAGATTCCAAGTCTTATAAGCCGTAAAATACGGTATATTAAATTACTTTTTGCAATTTTATGGCTAACAACATACAATTTTTTATAGTAAAGGAAAGATCTGGGCGTGAACTTGTGAAGGGGTTAATTAACAGGGTCTCACCGGGGTCTGTTGTTGCAGGAAGGGGTCAGGGACGTGTAGGGTGCGGGGGTCGTAGTCCGGGTGTGAGAGTTTGCGCCGCTCCCGGTCCATGATGTGTTTGGGCCGCAGCCACGACTCCTTCATGAAGGGCCAGTCCTCCCCTCCCCCACGGGCTTGGCTGCGGGGGCCTGGTGGGGGTGGGGGGAGGGATAAGATCATAAGAACATAAGAAAATAAGGAAGCTACAAGAGGCCGCGAGACCTACACGTGGTAGTTCCTGTTACTTAACACTACCTACATCCACCTTTCATCCCCATCCATGAATTTATCCAGCTTCCTTTAAAGCTCTCTAATGACTCCGCACTAACTACCTGTCTACTGAGTCCATTCCAATCATTCACCACCCTATTTGTGAACCAGTTTTTCCCTATTTCTTTTTTAAATCTATACTTTTCCAGCTTGAATCCGTCACTCCTTGTTCTACCCTGGTTAATAGCCGTAAGAACTTTTCCTACATCGCCTTTATTGTATCCCTTGATCCACTTAAACACTTCTATCAGACCGCCCCAAACATCACACACTCCAGTCTCACCTCCTTGGCAGCAAATATGGATAGCTTGCTCTTGGTGGCACCGGACAGCTTGGGAGTGTTGGAGGAGGAGGTGAGAGTGCTGGAGGAGGAGGAGGAGGAGGCGGCGAGGGTGTTGGAGGAGGAGGAGAGGGAGCCATTCAGGTTACGGGTCTTGAGGGGCTCGGACTTCCTCCGCTTGTTTTGGGGCTCCTGTAAACACACATAGATAGAAAAAAGTGACCTTATTATACTGTGACTATACTCTCTGTGTTATAATAATGATGATGGTGATGATGACAGTTGTAATATTGGTGATAACTTTACGGTGTTAAGTAACAGACACATATATATATTATATACATAAGCAAAGCTGGGCGGTCCGCAACTTTGGTCCGCACCTCCGCAACTTGTGGAACCGTCATTTGGTTGCGGACCGTTAGTTGCGGAACCCGTTGCTCAAAAAGTTGTGGACCTAGCTAGGGCTGCGGACCACTCAAAATTAAGGTCCTAGGGCTGCGCACCACTCAAAATTAAGGTCCTAGGGCTGCGGACCACTCAAAATTAAGGTCCTAGGGCTGCGCACCACTCAAAATTAAGGTCCTAGGGCTGCGGACCACTCAAAAGTTAAGGTCCTAGGGCTGGCACCACTCAAATAAGGTCTAGGGCTGCGGACCACTCAAAATTAAGGTCCTAGGGCTGCGCACCACTCAAAATTAAGGTCCTAGGGCTGCGGACCACTCAAAATTAAGGTCCTAGGGCTGCGCACCACTCAAAATTAAGGTCCTAGGGCTGCGCACCACTCAAAATTAAGGTCCTAGGGCTGCGCACCACTCAAAATTAAGGGTCTAGGGCTGCGGACCACTCAAAATTAAGTCCTAGGGCTGCGGACCACTCAAAATTAAGGTCCTAGGGCTGCGGACCACTCAAAATTAAGGTCCTAGGGCTGCGGACCACTCAAAATTAAGGTCCTAGGGCTGCGGACCACTCAAAATTAAGGTCCTAGGGCTGCGGACCACTCAAAATTAAGGTCCTAGGGCGGGCGGACCACTCAAATTAAGGTCCTAGGGCTGCGCCCCACTAAAAATTTAAGGTCCTAGGGCTGCGCACCCCCCCAAAAAACCCCCCCCCCCCCCCCCCCCCCCCCCCCCCCCCCCCCCCCCCCCCCCCCCCCCCCCCCCCCCCCCCCCCCCCCCCCCCCCCCCCCCCCCCCCCCCCCCCCCCCCCCCCCCCCCCCCCCCCTCTTTTTTTCCCCCCCCCCCCCCTCAAAATTAAGGTCCTGGGGTGCGCACCACTCAAAATTAAGGTCCGGGGCTGCGCCCATTTAAAAATAAGGCCTAGGGCTGGCACCATAAAAATTTAAGGTCCTAGGGCGCGCACCACTCAAAATTAAGGTCCTGGGGCTGCGACCACTAAAAATTTAAGGTCCTGGGGCTGCGCCCACTAAAAAATTAATTTCCTGGGGCTGCGCACCACTCAAAATTAAGGCCGGGGCTGCGCACCACTAAAAAATTAAGGCCTAGGGCTCGCACCACTCAAAATTAAGGTCCTAGGCTGCGCACCATAAAAATTTAAGGTCCTAGGGTGCGCACATCAAAATTAAAGGCCCAGGGTGCGACCATCAAAATTAAGGTCTAGGGCGCGCACCACTCAAAATTAGGCCTAGGGGGCACACTAAAAATTTAAAGGCCTGGGGGTGGCACACTAAAATTAAAGGTCCTGGGGCTGGGCCCCACTCAAAATTAATTTCTAGGGCGCGCACCATCAAAATTAAGGTCCTGGGGCTGCGACCATAAAAATAAGGGTCCTAGGGCTGCGCCCCCCACTCAAAATTAAGGTCCTAGGGCTGCGCCCACTCAAAATTAAGGTCCTAGGGCTGGCCCCACTCAAAATTAAGGCCCGGGGCTGGCCCCACTCAAAATTAAAGGGGAAAAAAAAGGGGGGGGGGCTGCAACCACTCAAAATTAAGGTCCTAGGGCTGCGACACTAAAAATTTAGGTCCTAGGGCGCGCCCACTAAAAAATTAAGGCCCTGGCTGCGCCCCATAAAAATTTAAGGTCTGGGCTGGCACCACTCAAAATTAAAGGGCCCTAGGGTGGGGCCCCGACCATAAAAAAATTAGGTCCTAGGGCTGCCCCACCACTAAAAATTTAAATTTAAGGGCTGCGGACCACTAAAAATTAAGGTCCTAGGGCTGCGCCCACTCAAAATTAAGGTCCTAGGGCGCGGACCACTCAAAATAAGGTCCTAGGGGGCACCACTCAAAATTAAGGTCCTAGGCTGCGCACCACTCAAAATTAAGGTCCTAGGGCTGCGCACCACTCAAAATTAAGGTCTAGGGCGCGGCCCACTCAAAATTAAGGTCCTAGGGCGCGGCCCACTAAAAATTTAAGGGTCCTGGGCTGGGCCCTCAAAATTGGGGTCCAGGGCTGCGGACCACTCAAAATTAAGGCCCTGGGGCTGCGCCCCACTCAAATTAAGGTCCTAGGGCTGCGCACCACTAAAAATTAAGGTCCTAGGGCTGGGGACCACTCAAAATTAAGGGTTTCCTAGGGCTGCGGCCCCACTCAAAATTAAAGGCCCCTAGGGCTGCGCCCCACTAAAAAAAATTAAGGTCCAGGGCTGCGGACCACTCAAAATTAAGGCCCTAGGTGCGCACCCCCAAAATTAAAGGTCCTGGGGCTGGCACCACTCAAAATTAAGGGCCTGGGGGGCTCCCCACCCCCTAAAAATTTAAGTCCTAGGGCTGCGGCCCAAAAAATTAAGGTCCTGGGCTGCGGCCCACTCAAAATTAAGGTCTAGGGCTGCGGCCCACTAAAAAATTAAGGTCCTGGGGCTGCGCACCACTAAAAATTTAAGGGTTTAAAGGGCTGCGGACCCACTCAAAATTAACCCAGGCTCGCCCCACTAAAATTTAAAGGGTTCCGGGGCTGGCACACTCAAAAAAAAGGCCCTAGGGCTGGCCCCACTCAAAATTAAGGCCCCGGGGCTGCGCAACTAAAAAATTAAGGTCGCCCCGCTATTTTAAAAAAAAGACAAAGAGACTGTAGCTGCAGGCAAACAGCTTAACAAAATTGAAGGATTTTCAGCTGGGGCAGATGCCCTGAGGGCAAAGAGGTTTTCCCTGAAAAACAAGAACTTTGAAAGCCCTTTTCTGAAGGGCAACCTCAAGATTTTTTAAACATGGGGAAGCTGAAGAGGCAGGGGGAGGAGGAGGGGGAGGGGGAGGAGGAGGAGGAGGAGGAGGAGGAGGAGGAAAATTTAGGGAGCGATTATTTTTTTTTGGGAAATTTTTTGGGAATTTTTTTGGTGTTTGTTTTATATAATATAAAAAAAAAAAATATTGCCCCAATATTAAGCCTTTTTTGGTTTTTTATTAATTTTTTATTAAATTAATAGGAGTTTTTAAGTTTTTGTGGACTTTTTAAAAAAAATTGGTTCCCAAAGGTGCGCTAGTTCCGCTATGGTCCACGGGACCTTTGAAATGGGTGCAAAAAACTAAGTTGGGGAACCTAAAAATCCCAAAAGTTGCGGTGGTGTAAATGGGGAAAACCCCGCCTAAAGGGTGTGCAGGTGTGGGGTGGGGAATCCGTTTAAAAAAGGTTGGGAGGTTGGGGGTTTGGAATCCCGCAAAAAGGTTGTGGAGGTGTGGGGTGTGGAACCCCCCCTAAAGGTTGTGAGGTGGGGGTGGGGAAACTCCCGCAAAAAGGGTTTTTGGGAGGTTGGGGTGTGGAACTCCCGCTTAAAAGGTTGTGGAGGTGTGGGGTGTGGAACTCCCGCAAAAAGGTTTTGGTGCGGGTGGGGTGGAACTCCCGTTTAAAGGGTGTGGAGGTGTGGGGTGTGGAACCCCCGCTTAAAGGTTGTGGAGGTGGGGGTGGGGAAACTCCGTTTAAAGGGTGGGGGTGTGGGGGGGGAACTCCCCTAAAGGTTGTGGAGGTGTGGGGTGGGGAAAATCCCCCCAAAAGGGTTGTGAGGGGTGGGGTGTGGAACCCGCAAAAGGGTTTGGGGAGGTGTGGGGTGTGGAACCCCCGCTTAAAGGTTGTGGAGGTGGGGTGTGGAACCCCCCCTTAAAAGGGTTTGTGGAGGTTGGGGGGGAACTCCGCTTAAAGGTTTGGAGGTGTGGGGTGTGGAACCCCCGCTTAAAGGTTGTGGAGGTGGGGGTGTGGAATCCCGTTTAAAAGGGTTTGGGAGGTTGGGGGTGGAACCCCGTTTAAAGGTTGTGGAGGTGGGGAAACCCCCCGTTTAAAGGGTTTGTGGGTGTGGGGTGTGGAACTCCCGTTAAAGGTTGTGGAGGTGTGGGGTTGGAACCCCGTTTAAAAGGGTTTGGGAGGTGGGGGTGTGGAACCCCGTTTAAAAATTTGTGGGGGTGTGGGGTTTGGGGAATCCCGCTTAAAGGTTGTGGAGGTGGGGTGGGGAAAAACCCCGTTTAAAGGTTGTGGAGGTGGGGTGTGGAACTCCCGCTTAAAGGGTTTGGGGAGGTGTGGGGTGTGGAACTCCCGCTTAAAGGTTGGCAGGTGTGGGGTGGGGAAAACCCCGCTTAAAGGGGTTGGGGGGGGGTGGGGGGTTGGAACTCCGCTTAGAAGGTTGGGTGGGTGAGGTGTGGAATCCCGTTAAAAAAGGTTGTGGAGGGTGGGGTGGGGAACCCCCCGCGTAAAGGTTGTGGAGGTGTGGGGGGTGGAATCCCGTTAAAAAAGGTTTGTGGAGGGTGGGGGTAGAACCCCCCGCGAAAAGGTTGTGGAGGGTGGGGTGGGGAACTCCCGCAAAAAAGGTTTGTGGAGGGTGGGGTGTGGGAATCCCCCCTAAAGGTGTGCAGGTGTGGGTGTGGAACCCCCGCAAAAAAGGTTGTGGAGGTGTGAGGGTGGAATCCCGCTTAAAGGTTGTGGGAGGTGTGGGGGGGAACTCCCGCCTAAAAGGTTACAGAGGGCAGAACCTGATAAAAAGGGCGGTCCCCAAGTTTTTACATAAGTTCCCTTATATCTGTGACCAAATACTCTTCTCTCTCTCTCTCTCCTCTCTTCACGAAAAATTTAACATGGGTAAAAAAAAACAATGTTTAAAAAATCGCCAGGTTTTCCAGCTGAATTAGACTAATTTTGATGCTTGGTCCGAAAATGCCCTTTGGTTTTTTGGCCAATCAGGTAGGTTTTTTTTGTAAAAAATTTTAAAAAAAATCGATTTTTCGTAAAAAAAAAAATTCTGCGGATCATCAGTGAGAAACCCCTGATGATTTTTTCCGTTTCCTCAAAAAATAAAGTCAGCGTATCCAAATTCATTTAGTTTTATTTAGTCCATCAAATTGATAAGAAATTTTCATAAAATTAGTATAAGAAGAGCGTTTGTGACACAAAAGTTCAGAGTTCAGGGATTAAATCGGGTTTCTTCGATTTTCCCTGTGTGAGCAGTGCTGGGTTTTCTTTTCAGGACCAGCATAGTCCCCCTCAACGCTCCCCACCTCCCTGGTACCCCTCCTCCCTTGGGATGTCCTGAGGAACCTTTCCCCTGCCCCGCTCATCGCCCCCAAAGGTTTCAGGAAATTTCCATGTTGAGAAAAGGAAGTGCATTTAAAACTCATCAAACACCCCAGTTTTTTGGGAAGGCCTCTATATGCTGCGACGAGTTGGGGTGGTTTGCGCCTTCGTGTTCCCAGGAAGTTTTTCACCACCGCACAAAAGATTTCCCCGCGGCGCACTTAGCGTGTTCATGGGGTTTTGGAATCTGTGTCCTTTATGAGTGCCGTATCTGTGGGCCATCGAAAATGGCCCGGGCCCTTTAGCTTCCAAGGTCAGTCAGGAAAGGCTCGGCACAGGTAGTTGAAGCACCTCCCACCCTTTTCCAGAGCGCGCCGGTGAACGTTTTATTTAACCCAAACTTCAATGTACGGGGGATCAAAATTCTTCTCCCGGTCAACAAGAGGTTCGTTTATGAGTTTTTCCCCCAGGTACTAAAAAGCTCGCGCCCGGGCCCTCTTTTTTTAATAGTGCTGGGGTCTGCTACTGTCCCACATGCATAAAAAAACATGGGTACTTCGTGAACCCGGACTGCTGAAACCCGTAGAAACACATCTTAAGTCGACGCAGATGAATCCATTTGGTGCTCTCATATTGGATTTTTTGAGCACGTACTTCACTGCTTTATATTTTTTTTGAGAGTTGGGAGTGCGCAAGAGGGATTGAGGCGAACTGGTTCCCCTTGTGGAGGGGCACACACTTCAAAAGGCCTTCAGCGCAATGAAGAGTCGCCAAACTTCGGATCGTATTTAGGAGGCCGAGTTTAACAAGAAGACCCCGGGGACATCTCGGCATTACACGGGGCTTCCTCGGCAGAATAGCCCCGTAGGCCTCATGCCTTCTACGAAGAAAGTGATCGGCGTCCGCCAAGTAGATTTTCTTTGAGTCTGGAGGCCAACAGCTCGGAGGGAACTTCGACAAGCGAGACCCGAACCAGACATTAAAATCACATTGTGAAAAAAGGCTGCGGATATCTTGTGCTTAATTTCTTTTGTAATCCCCGCTCGTCTGTACTGGTGGCCCGGCGTCGCTGGGAAAAATCGTGAACGCGGTACAGAATTTCTTTGCAGGAGCCAGTGGAGGGGGCAGATGGAAGGTCGGGGGGACTGGGGGCTTTCCCATTTTTCCCGGGTTTATGCCATTTTATTTAGGCGCGAAGTAACAACCCAGCATGGCAAAGGCTCCCCCCAAACCAAAGGAATCCCAAATCAGTGAAGTTTTTTCGCCCCTTGTCCACCCCCGGAGGTATTCCACGCAGTCTTGCACACCGTGGCGGTGCCCAGGGTTATCGGGCCCCAGCTTTATTTTAAATAAGCCCCGTAGGCGCGCTTCACAAATCCTGTGATGTTCTTCCTGTCCCCTGACAGCGTGTATTGTCCGCAGATGTAGCAGAAAACGTCAGGATTATTCCTGCATGACCGTCGCGCCGAAGCCATCACAATAAACTGAAAGAAAAAGAAAGATGCAGCTGAGTGTCAGACAATGAAATTTGGGAATTTTAAAATTTAAAAATTTTAGAATGGAGTAATGGTGAGACAGGTATGATTTGTTTGGCTAATTGTGGAATTCCCTTATTCGTGTCTGTGCTTTGTAATTCGATATATTCTTCAAGAAAAATATGATTGAACTCAAAACCCTGATATTAGCATATGTATAGCTCGTCAGGTAGGCCTATGGCTGTATCTCAAAAAGTTGACCTGATAGAGCAAAATCAAGTGATATTCGGACTCAGAAACACCTAAATTAGTCTAAATCAACTGAGAAACCCCTGACGATTTTTTGGCTGTTACCCAGTGTAATAAGTGATGATGACAGTAGGGTTTTTTCTTCTTTATTACATCACAAAAGGACTGGCCAAGGGGAAAACAATATATAAAAAGTCACAAAAAGCCCACTACCTGCCAGTCCCTCCCTATAAAGAAGACAGTAAGAGATAGTAGAAATAAAATCACAGAACAAAAAATTTTCTTCCTCTCTATCTGTGTTATAATAATGCTGATGGTGATGATGATGACAGTAGTATAATATTGGTGATAATGTTGTGGCTTAAAATAATGATAAAAACAGTTATGCTGGCCTTTCAGGGATGTATATATATAAGTAACAAAGGCTTGAACCGTGACCAGATAAACCACCACCTTGCATTCCATTGTTTATTAAAAATATAGATGTAAACACTCCATTATCTGGCTCACACTTAGGACGCGGGACATCTGGAGAGCCCGGGTCATGGCTCCTTCAAGTTCACTCCCACGGATGATATAAATAATAATAATAATGAAAATAAGCAATAATAATAATAAAAGATGTTCCTACGTGCACACACACATACACCAAAGTTCTTATATTCCTACTCAATGCAATCTCTCGGTCCTTTCTTCTTCAAAACCTTCTCTCTCTCTCTCTCTCAGTCTATCTGTCTGTCTCTCTCTGTGTCCATCTGTTTGTTTCTCTCTGTCTATCTGTCTGTCTCTCTCTGTCTGTCTGTCTGTTTCTCTGTCTATCTGTCTGTCTCTCTCTGTCTGTCTGTCTGTTTCTCTCTCTGTCCATCTGTCTGTCTCTTTCTCTCTGTCTATCTATCTGTCTCTCTCTGTCTATCTGTCTGTTTCTCTCTCTGCCTATCTGTCTGTCTCTCTCTCTGTCTATCTGTATGTCTCTCTCTCTCTGTCTATCTGTCTGTCTCTCTCTCTGCTATCTGTATGTCTCTCTCTCTCTGTCTATCTGTCTGTCTCTCTCTCTGTCTATCTGTATGTCTCTCTCTCTCTGTCTATCTGTCTGTCTCTCTCTCTGTCTATCTGTCTGTCTCTCTCTCTCTCTGTCTATCTCTCTCTCTGTCCATCTGTCTGTCCCTCTCTGTCTATCTGTCTGTGTCTCTCTCTCTCTCTCTGTCTATCTGTCTGTCTCTCTCTGTCTGTCTGTCATCTGTCTGTCTCTGTCTCTAAAACTAAAAGAAATACCTCATCACACACACACACACACACACACACGCACACACACACACACACACACACACACAAGTAATAAGATCCATATTAACAAAAACACGCACATAACACTGCCTTCACTATTCCTTTTCAAAACCTCACGTAACTATGCATACAGACAGTCAATAGTACAGACTTAAATCATCACATGTATTTGAAGTCCAGGTATTTTTGCATGCTTCTGTCTACACTACTATGCTATCCTAGTCTGCATTGCTTTACTACAATGCTAATAGTTCTTCCTCTCATTATACACGCTAAAGATCTCACGGCTTTCCTTCCTTGTAATATAAAAAATAAAAATAAAATAAAATAAAATAATAAGAATAAGAATAATAATAATAATAATAATAATAATAATAATAATAATAATAATAATAATAATAATAACTTACATCTCAAAGAATATTAATTTCCTATTGACTTCCTGTTACCGTTCACCTTAATTTACGCTGCTTTTACGCCTCAAATTATGATCAATTTCGTATAGATAAATTGACGTCACTTTTTCTCTTACAAATACTACCCATATATTTTTGTTTGTATTAAACCTCATTATTTCCATTCACAAATAGCTTCAAATCAATTCAACATATTTTTGTACATAGTTTCCTCCTCTGTCATAAGTTATCTACACATTCCTGAGTATGTATATGTGTAAAAATAGCTAAAATATTCTATAGAACAATGTACAGTTCAGCTTACTATAAAATGATAGGGTATTATTCCAGATGACAGAATTCACTTTAGTGGCCGAAACTTTTTTTCTGGTGAGTTTTGATGTGTTTTGAATAATCTGCTAGCCGTTTCTGTCGCAAATCACCCTTTTTGCTTCTTCTTTTTTTTAAGTAAAGGTTAGGTTAGGTAAAGGTTAGGTTAGGTAAAGATTAGGTTAGGTAAAGGTTAGGTTAGGTTAGGTAAAGGTTAGGTTAGGTAAAGGTTAGGTTAGGTAAAGATTAGGTTAGGTAAAGGTTAGGTTAGGTATAGATTCGGTTAGGTAAAGGTTAGGTTAGGTATAGATTCGGTTAGGTAAAGGTTAGGTTAGGTAAAGGTTAGGTTAGGTTAGGTATAGATTCGGTTAGGTATAGATTAGGTTAGGTATAGATTAGGTTAGGTAAAGGTTAGGTTAGGTATAGGTTAGGTTAGGTAAAGGTTAGGTTAGGTATAGATTAGGTTAGGTAAAGGTTAGGTTAGGTATAGATTAGGTTAGGTAAAGGTTGGGTTTGGTAAGATTAGGTTAGGTATAGAGTAGGTTAGGTAAAGGTTGGGTTAGGTATAGGTTCGGTTAGGTAAAGGTTAGGTTAGGTATAGATTAGGTTAGGTAAAGGTTAGGTTAGGTAAAGAGTAGGTTAGGTATAGATTAGGTTAGGTAAAGGTTAGGTTAGGTATAGGTTAGGTTAGGTTAGGTAAAGATTAGGTTGGGTAAAGGTTAGGTTAGGAAAAGAGTAGGTTAGGTAAAGGTTAGGTTAGGTAAAGATTAGTTAGGTAAAGGTTTCGGTTAGGTAAAGAGTAGGTTAGGTAAAGGTTAGGTTAGGAAAAAGAGTAGGTTAGGTAAAGGTTAGGTTAGGTAAAGATTAGGTTAGGTATAGGTTCGGTTGGGCTTTAATTTTGCTTTTCAATTTTTTTTGTCGAAAAAACCACCACCACCAAAAAAAAAAAATTCCCAAAACATCAAATTTTACCAGAAAAAAAACTGTTTCGTCCACCAAGAGAAATAGTCAAACTGGAAATGTACCAATTATAGCTTCATTAGATCCTTTTAGGGTGGTATCTGATTTCTTAGGCATTAAGCATGATTCTCGTGTCATCAGTTTTTTCTCCCTTCATGCCGGGAGACAAGGCAGGCATGTAGGAACAAAGATTACAACAAATAGAAAGGAATCCAGCAAGAATAGATAAATATGTACAACCATATTAAATTGGGATACAACAGTGTCTTCAGTCCCCCCCCCAAGACCTAGGAGGGGCAGGGAAGGGAGGGGAAGGGGGGAGGGGTGTGCGTGGTGGTGGTGTTAAGGCGCCTCGGCAGTGAAGTGTTCCTCCCGACTCCACTTCCTCCTTCTTGATGGGCAGCAAGGAGGGAGGCGCCCCCTGTCCCCTTGAGCCACCATCAGGTCCCCGTACCTGAGTGGCGTCCTGCAGCAGCCTGCAAAAGCTCCTCCCCGCCCCAAAGGGCCCCGCCCCAGCCTGCAGGCCTGGTCAGTGAGGTGCAGGATGTTCTGAGGTCCCATGGGGTGAGGGTGAGCAGGCCTGCCCTGTACTCCTCCAGCCCTTGGTCCTCAGGGCAGGCTGCTGCTGCTGTCCCTGGCCGGCCTGTACCTCCTCCTGCCTTGGCCCTGTCGCCACAACCTCACCACTACCTCCACCTCTTCCTCATTTCACATTCCATGAGACCCCTGCCCTGATCAGGGCCGCTATGTCCCTGGCCGGGGCCTCGGGGGGGCCGGGGCGGCGAGGGACGGTGCCGGCCACAGCCCGGACCAGGCCATCACCAGGGTCTCCCGGGCCACCCCACTCCAGCTGAGGCGGGTGTTCCTCAGGGCCATCTTCACATCCACATCCTTCCAAAGGTCCCCCAGTGTAATGCCGCGCCGGCCTCCCCGGCGGTCTCCACCCCCAGCCTGAGGGTTTGTGGCGGCCCACGGCCATGGCCAGGCCGCGGGGCCCGGCCTCCAGGGGCTACATGGGGTAGTTTGCCATCTTGATTTCCCGGGTGCAGCGGTGTGGGGCCGGCCTGGGGTGTTTGGCACCAGCAGCAGACCGCGTGGCAGCCCTTTGGACGGCAGTGTTCTGCACGGCGGCACAAAGTGTCCCCGAACATGGTCAAAAGCATGACC